>CALNHX010007850.1:0-68322 GCA_940337035.1 Agriotes lineatus | reverse complement strand
AGTCCGGAGATTTATTGTTGAAACCCTGACACTCCGGGTGAAACCCTGAGAGGTGGTCACCCTATTTACAGGCCGAGGTAGCTGTTTGAAATGTGAAGTCGTCAGTATTTTCAGTATTTTCAGCCGCCGAGTACAGTAAGGATACTTTTCTAGTATTATCATAGGCGTAACTAGCAAGGGGGCAAGAGGGGCCAGGCCCTCCCCAGAGGGTCGTCTGGCCCACCCCAGAAAAATTTAAATTAAATAAATTTAACAATCTGATTTTTTATTAACCTATTTAAACTAAGGAGGTAGTTATCGACCACCGCACGATCTCACATTTTCTGGTTTTATTACCTTTTTTTTGCTTAAAACATTATAGTATCATGTGTTTAAAAAAAACTCATTCGCAGCATGCCGTGATCAAATGGAAGCATGCCGTAACTTGATATATACCCATTGAAGCAAATGAACTACCATAAGTCAGAGAGAGCTAAATTACATCTTGACCTTGAACTATTTTCCTAAAAACATACAAAGCAGTTAACAAAGACAATTTTTAGTGACCGTTATGTTTACTACACTCGTTGTTGTTATTTTCATTTTTGCTTGATACAATTAAACTTAATGCAGTGTAAACTTTTACCTGTCACAGTGACAGATGTTTTCATAAACAAATGGCAATCTGACATTCACCTACACACTTAAGTTAAGACACGACTAAATTTTGATCTTTCTTTCCGAGGCCTACCTTAAATGAGTTTTTTTGGAACACACGATATAAATACCATATGTTGGACGGATGGCTCTAGGTAATTGTTAGTTTCTCTTAAGTTTTCTATAAATAAAAAGTCACATTATGTGCATAGAAAAAGACAATTAAAATTATTTCATTTTCCGATAAGTAAATGAGCTGAAAATTTGAGTGCATCGCTGACTACTCCCTGGGCACATACAGCTACCTATTATAGGCTCACCCAGTTCAGACTTACGGTAACTGGCTATCTGGACGCTTGCCTTGCCTAAATAGTTCAATTTATTGCTTTGAAGAGTACTATCCCGAATTTTATGTTTAATAGTGTTTTATGTAGGAAAGACAAGTTTGTGATGATGAAGAGTGTAAATGACCCTGACTGCTTGAATTTCCAAACTTGCCAGCCCAAGATATTAGAACAAAGAGAAATCGCAATAACAATTAAGAGGATATTGATGTTTTAAAGAAAGTATTTGCTTCAAATATACGAAGAATAAATTTAAAATTGTTGCTCAAAAACGTGTAAATGGAAACTCCCCAAAAAATATGTTTCTCCTGGAATAATATTTTTTACCGACAACTTCATTCACTTGTAAGAGGTAATCTATACATTTTTATGGTGTTTATGAACAAAACAAAAAACGCATTACGGACAAGCGACTGGCGTTAGGTGCATCAGAAAGACGATCAAACGCAACTAAAGGAGCCCATACACGCAAAAAAAAACGCTGTACCAATAAGATGGAGGAAATTCTGTAATCCTTACAATCGCTACTGGTAGAATGCGAAGGATTCCACAGAGAAGAGGAAACCCTTTCCCAAGAAACAATAAACGTGGTAAAAGAATTAGAAGAATTAAGAGAAATAAACAGAAGAAGAAAAGAAGACCGAAATAATGAGAGAGATGAACTATACAGAGAAAGATTGTCAACATATCCTAAAAGTGATCCAAAAGAAAAGATAACCAAATACACTCCAGAAGTACTAAAACAAGTAGTAAAGTCAATAAGTCCCAGAGGATGACTAAAAAGGCTAGAAGAACTGGGGATTAGATCCATATCAAAAAGAAAACGTACAACTAAGATAAATAAGAAAAACAACAAGCAGAAAGAAAAATAAATCAGAATAGGAACATGGAATGTGCAAGATTTGAACAAAGAAAAAAAATTTAAACAACTGATAAAAGAATCCAGAAAATACAACATAGACATACTGGCAACTCAAGAAACGAATACAAATGGAATAATCCAGTCTATCCATGGAGACTAAGTATATATGGTGCAACGGAGGAGGAGATGCAAATAGGTTGGGAAAAGGCTTTCTGATCCAAAGAAAACTGAAAAAGAACGTGACAAACCACGAAATAATAAACGAAAGGATGAGCTAAGATTAAAAATCAAATATAGAAAGGTAACTATAATAAACGTGCACGCACCAACGGATGTTTCAGAACAAGCAGACAAAAACAAATTTTATGAACAATTAGAGGAAACGCTAGATAAGATTCCCGCATACGACATAAAAGTCATAATAGGAAATAGGAACCCAAAAATAGGCAGAGAAGATAGGAATAGAGAAATAGCAGCAAGGAAAAGCTTACATAAAGAAATGAACGACAACGGCCAGAAATTGATAGACTTCGCAGCATCCAAGAGAATGATAATTAAAAGCACTATGTGCTAAAAATAAATATTATAAACAAAGCGACATGGATTAGCTCTGACAAAAAGACCCGAAACCAGATAAACCACCTGATAATACAAACAATACATGCAACAAAAATAGGAAAAATAAGAACATACAGAGGTGCTGATATAAGTTTAGACCACCTGCTAGTAATAGCAACAATAAAACAAACTGTACAAAACACCACAAAATTAAATTAAAGGAAAACAGAAGGAATATAGAAGCACTAAAAAAAGACAAAACAAGACAGGAATATCAAACTAATACTAGGAACATGGCTCTCCAGCAAAAGCAAGCAAATGGAACAGAAGAAGAATGGACGAAATTAAAAAAATAATAACAAAAAGTGCAAAGTAGATAGAAATGAGAAAGAAACAAGACAGAAAAATTGGTTTGACGAAGAATGTAAGGAAGCGATAGAGGAAAGGAAAAATATACGAATAGAACGGATGAAAAGAGGATCCCTGGAATTAAATGAGAAGTATAGAGCAGCAAGGAAGAAAGCACAGGATATTTGCAGAGAAAAGAAGAGGAAGGCAAAAGAGAAAAAATAGAAGAAATAGAGGAGGCATTCAAGAACAAAAATGCAAGAGCTATGTATAGAAATATAAAAGAAGAAAAAAATGGTTTTCAAAGACAGAAAATAGACTTTAGTGATGAAAAAGGTAAACTATTCATGGACGAAAAAGAAATGACAGAAATATGGACCAAACATTTCGAAAAAATACTAACGGAAAAGAAAGCGAATGGCGAAGAACAAAACCAAACACAGCAACAACAGGAAAACCAAGTACAAGAACCGATCTTCGAAGAATTTATGGGAATAACTAAGAATTAAAAAAATGGCAAAAGTCCGGGTACAGACAAGATAGAGACGGAACTGATCAAATATGCAGATGCAATGGTACTAAAAAGAATATATAACTTAATGAAAGAAGTATAGAAAAGAAAAGAAATGCCGGAAGAATGGACCAAGGCTCTCATTTGCCCCGTCTACAAAAAAAGCAATAGGAACTTAGCAGACAACTACAGACCAATAGCACTGCTTAACGTGGTCTACAAAACTCTCTCGCAACTACTAAACCGAAGACTGAAACAAGAGGTAGAACATAAAATCGGCAAATGCCAGGCAGGCTTCAGAAATGGAAAATCGGCGATAGATCAAACCTTTATACTAAAACAAGAAAAATGTAGCAAAAAGAATATCCCAACACATACTCTTTTCATTGGCTTCTGCCAAGCATATGATAAAATTAAAAGAACAGCTATACTCAACTAATAGAAATGGTCCGAATGACATTAAAGAAAACAACGAATATGATAACTTTCAGAGGACACCAATCCAGGGCGTTCAGGAGTAATTCGAGACTAAAGCAAGGAGATTCCCTCTCGACAACCATTTTTAACATAGTGTTAGAAAAAGTACTGAGAAAAAGTAACATAAAACTTAGAAAATAATATAATAAACAGGTCATACCAAGTGTTGCGGACGATCTGGTGGTATTAGCAAGAACTAAAGAAGAGCTCACAGAAATAATCAAAAAACTTGAAGAAACAGCAAGAAAAACAGGCTTAATAATAAATGAAGAAATTTCTAATTACATGGTGTTAGGGAACAGAAAACAGGAAGAAAACCAAAATGTAACTTTTAAATGAAACAGTATAGATAAAAGATACAAATTCAACATAGTAAACAGTGTGGTGTACCTCGGGTCACAGATAACAAGCGAAGGAAACCAAGGAAGCGATATCAAGAGGAGAATAACTATGGGTTCGAGATGTACAGGAGCTGCTAACAATTTACTGAAGGACAAAAATATACAAAGAACGCTGACGTTAAGAGTGTACAGAAAGGCGATCAGACCTGTAGTAACCTTCGGGAGTGAGACATGGATCCTTACAAAAGAAAATTAAACAAGTTTGGAAATCTGGGAAAAAAAGTATTGTGTGGAATACTGGGAAGAATAAAAGAAGGGGACGCATGGAGAAGAAGAATAAACATGGAACTAAGTGTAATCTACAAAGAACCCAGTATAACAAGTATAGTGAGACAAAATAGACTGAGATGGTTAGGCCATATAGAAAGAATGAAGGTTGACGATTGGGCAAAAAAGCACTAAACAAGGAGGCGGAAAGAAGTAATAGAAAAGGTAGACCCAAGGAATTCTGGTGGAGTGAAGTATAAGAAGATATCAAAAATGTTGGACTCACAAACTGGAAAGAGAAGACAAAAGACAGAAGAGTATGGAAGAAAAAGATAGAAGCCATAGGCTTCAAGGCCTGAAGTGCTGTGTTATATTGTGTGTACCAAAAAAAAACTCATTTAGGGTAGACCCTGGAAAGAAAGATAGAAAATCTAGTCATGTGTAGTTGATCTAAAAAATAACGATTTTTTATAGTCGACAGATCTTTCTGAAATTTTGTATAAGGCCATAATTTATCATTCTGAACAACTTTGCTTAATACAATTTTGCCATATCATGAACAAAACGAGTAGTTTACCTGAAAATAAAATAATTTTCGCTTCCCTGTCAAGGTCTACTTTTTTTTCAAAAACTGAAAATATTCTTAAAATTCTTTTCAAACCAAGCAGGACCGAATCCCAGAACTTTAAAATAAAATTCAAAAATGTTTGGTCCATCTCACCTCTTGTAACATCAATCCTGGGACACACCGTATATTTATGTCTTTATAGGTCTGGTCCTCCCCAGCCAAACAACCTAGTTACGCCAATGCGTATTATGTATACTTTTTTTGCTGAAACCGTTTGAATTTCAGTTAAAAAATTAGTAAGTAATCAAAATAATTACAAAAATACAATTTTTTGTTAAGAATCTTGTTGGCGAACTGACAAGTTAACCTATATTAATAATAGCTTTCCGAAGGCATATCGACTATTTGGTTGATAACAATTCCAGGATGTTGGGTTATATATTTAGAAAATGTAAACATTTTCAAACAATAATGCTTTTGTGTTAAGTAGATTACTACATTTCGGTAGTGTAATTTGGTCTCCTAGATTATAACATAGATCAGCAGGTTAAATAATATATATATATACGCATTTTTCTTATAAAATAGTGTTAAGAAACTCTGTTTTCTAGGAAAACTATACGGATATGCGATAAAAATCGCAGGGGAGTTGCATCCTGCCTTCTATGTTACAATGCACCTCCAGAAGCACATTGTATAAATCAAAAGTAATAAAGCAAAAGTACAACCATGTGCCCTGATATAATAAGTAGATATACTGATACATGGAAAGTAAAATCTACTAGGGCTAGGGGCTTTTAAAACATACTATTTAAATTTAAATCTTTTTCATCGCCATTTTCAAAGTACCTGAGAATGTCAGTAACCCTGTACCAATACTTTCAATATTTCTTCTCACCTACTTACTCCATGGTGGGGGGAAATCCATCATCCCACTAACAGTCATATCCAAGATGAGCTTCCCAACTAGCTTCGTCCTGCAATTATAAGTTAGTTACTCTTCACCTTCGGTCCAACTTCTTTCTATGTTTTCCTATTTGGTGTCAGTCTCCAGTTCTTGATTTCTGCTGTTTCCAAGTCATTTTCAATCTCGTTCATCTATCATGCGTGTGGCTTCATTGCGAGTCTTCTTTCTTCAAGTTCCGTTTATATATTCTTTTACTACCTCTTATCTCATTCATTATTTCTAAGTGATAATGGCAACCCCCTCTGTTGCGCTAGATTTCATGAATTAAACTGCGTTAGTTGTATCTTTAATTCATTTCAAGTTTGCATCGGGCTCTTTATTCATCATTTCCCAGTACCGGGTCAAAGGTTTCTCTCAGAATGTTACACTCCCAAACACGTAGCATGCTTTCCTACTTTTTGTTGATTGCCCTATATTGTCCATGCTTCCACTCCGTACGTTAGCACTGGCTTATTACACAACCCCTTTTGTAGGAGTTTTTATGTATAATAAAAACTAGTGATATCTACCCTGTTTGCTTAATTTACAGAAGTAATATCAATAATAATATATATAATTCTCACTTACCTTGTTGCTTTCAACTGAATCATATATTGACATATCTCATACTTTCATAATTGACTTTGAAATTATGTCATGTTTAAATATACCTCGGCAAGCCAGCTTATTTAGCAATTGAGACTCTCTTTACTTCCCAGCTGAATGAGTTAATGTTAAATATAAACTGTATTAATGAATTGTACTTTGAATAACCAAATAAATATCAATTTGATTATTTAAATCACACTCTTAGTACTTGAGTTTGAATCTAATTAACTGTTATAGTGTATTAAACGTTTGAATTGACATTACAAATTAATAGTCAGATTAAAGTTGTCAAAATTATTTAATTAAATGACAGTTCCAGTAAATGATGTTAAATACTTTTTTTTTAAATAACTAGACCAAAATGATAAATTTCTAATTATAAAGATCGAAACCGTCGAGTACTCAAATCACAATATTAATTTAGAAAACTTAATATTCTAAGATTTTCTAAATCTAAATACAAGTTTTAAATTCTAAATTTGCCGTATCCAAACTGTTACTATAATACACTAACCTTCAACAGCCAAACTCGTACTTGCGATGTGGTTCTAATATCAGTTTCACACTGATCGAAGTCGTTAAACACCTACTTGGAGATGATGAGGACCCATAAAAGCTCGTTGTAGACAGACTTGACAGTTTAATATTTTCTTAAAACGGTATTGCAGCATGCCACACACAAACACTCACTAAACTGATGGCTTGTACACCAATGACCACTTGAAATGGCTTCTATAAATCTCCAACTCACTATGTGAAGAATAATATTGACCCCTTGGTCAGTATTTGATCATGCAGAAGGCTATTCTTACTAACACGTATCAAATTTGAATTATATCCTCACAATTAAAGGTATTATTAGACCTTTAATGTGAATATTTTGACTGAGATTCTTTAAATTATAGAAACTTTTCAACTGTTGTAAACAACCTCTTGGTTGCTAATATTTACTGCCACCCGTTATTCTCTTACACTTGTTATCACATGATACCCTTTTGATATCTTGATATTAATTGAAAATAATTAAGCATTCTCACAACATGCTACATTACAGGCTTAATAATAGTGTCATATATTTTCTTCTCGATCTAAGCGTAAATGTGAATATTATTTCGGTAATCTTGAATCCCAATTGCATTGCACCTTCGTCTAAGTGTATGTACTGCGATGGTTCTGTGCTTCACCATCTATATTTGATGTTTTCACCACATATGAAGAAATATAACTATTAATAGTTGAAGACGGCATTAAAATGCAATATCAAAAGAACGAAATCCAAAGCATTTCCCACGTTTCTAAGAGATACACACGTTTTATAAACGTTCCTCAAAATAATTTGTTAAAATGACAAACGGGAAAATGTAGTGTTCTTATGTGCAACAAACAACAATAAATATGTGCAACAATAAATAATGCAAATAAATATGTTATACTACCATATTTTTGTATTATTCTTCCCTCACCTTTAATGTGGGAGAGCAGCATCAGAAAGTTTCCATATGAATGATTGAAAAATTGCAGTAGATTTGTAGAAGGTGTTGTATAGGTAGCAAGGTCTACAGCGAGCGACGTCGTTAATTGTCAAAGTTAAGAACATTTATATAAGTTTAAAAAACCAGATCCCAATCCTTATGTAAAGCAATAATAATAAGCTAACGAGTCGTATCTAAAAATAAACAGATACAGATGTTTTGTTTAGAAAGTGCTTTCTGTTTGGACACTAAGGGAGGCTAGTTCCACTGTAAGATTTTATAAATGGCACTCACAAAATCTACTTTACCAACAAATAAGATGGAACAGAAAAACAATTTCATTAAATTAGTTTATTAAGCCATACTTGAATCCTTGAATGCATGATCCTATCTGGATAAGAGTTTTCAGCTCCTAATTCGTATTAAATAAAAGGGAATTTAAATAGTACATAGCCATTATTATTCGCAAATGAAGGATTAAATTAATTTGACGTTTATTAACAAAGATATACTTCATATTCAAATCCACATCAGTATATATCCTTGACGATGGATCTGGTTTGAGAAGGAGCAAATTGGAGCATACTTCTTGCATATTTAACAATCTTCTAGATAGCAACCTCACTGGTAAATATATATTAGTGTCATTTTATTTATGGATAGCTGTCTTACTATACATTACAGGGTAATATTAAATAAAATTGTTGATAAGGGGGCCCCTGCCTAAATACTTCTTTGATTTCCAAATTTCAACTAGGCTAGGTACCTAAGGTTTACTATTGTTTCGATAGTACTTCTCCGAAACACCCACGACCCCAAGCTCATTTTACGATTCAAATTTCCATACCGGCGAATGCTCGGCCTTGGCGAAGGGCAGAACTTAAACCAAAACCATCATCGCAGTCATTAGCAGCGGACGATCATCGAAAGCAAGCCGAGATGCTGTAAATCACGCAAGTGCTGACCGTTCGGGTCATAAATCACGACCCGCGGGACCGAAAATGACCAGCCACCGGACAATGCCGCACATTGAGTTAACACACAGGGCCCATCGGCGAGGGGCCCTCCTGAAAGGTTCGGCTCCGCGTTGCTGACGACGAGTCGTTATGTTTTGATAGGCGTGAAACGAAGAAACTCCTAGCAAGCCGCTCGCATTGTTGTCGGTTTTCAATTTGTGAGCCCTGCACGCCCTGCAGCCGAGGAGGAAATCGAGACGTGTCAAGATATTGATAATTGGATTAGGGGGCTTGCAATGTACGCATTGCGCGAAGGCTTCGGGGTACTTGAATTTCGTGTTTCGTCTTTTTCTTAAATTTTTAGGTGACGCTAATGGATGAAATGGAAAAAATGTCCGGCGTCGAAGTGGCACCCAAACTGAAAAATGCAAACTTCGCAAAACAACATATGATGAAAATAACACAGAAATTTAGAAAATGACTACAATATATGGAGAGATATCTGAGCGCAACATAAGATGATTTAACTCAACTTATCTATATCCAAATGCGTCTCGTTAAGTCTGTATTCTGCTTCGAAGCTCCTTATAAAAAAAATAATCTTCAATCAATTTAGATGAAAACCGGTGTGGGTCTCCAAAGTAATGTAAGCCATTTTATGAGATAAAATTGGTTATTATTGGTGGACCAGTTCTAGATGGAACAAGGGGGTCACAGTTATTCGTTGATAAAACTGTGTGCTTTTTATCTTATATGGTACTGTCTACTTTTCCAGTTATATTCTATATTCAACAATACTCAATACCGAATTCATATTTTTCATAAGGAAAACGTTGAGTAATTAAAGAAAAAGGTATTGTAAAAACCAGCATACAAAGTAACACGGCAGTTGATGATATTCAAACCTGTACTCCAAGCGAAATCCGATTGTTAGTCAGACGGTTTACCCGCCCATCTAAGTACATTGTCTTACGTCTTTGTGTTTGCTTATCATTGCATTATGAAGGTGATGGTGACGATGGACTGATCGTAGACCTACTGCGCTCGAACAGCGACGATGACAACGCGAAAACACGTTTTTATACTATTAGGATGTTTTATATATGAATTAAAGGAAAATTACATTTTCAAATCTGTCCACAAATATTACGCATTTGTTAGCAAAAAAATTCGTTTCGCTAAGACCAAACCGGCCTTCATGAGATGCATTTTGTAACTAAAGAATATTGTACTTTTATTAAAAGTATACAAAATATTAATATTGTTATAATATTGACTCTTCTTAGCAAGCCAATATTTACACATTCGTTACTTAAGTGCCAAAATACACCTAATAAAATATTTGCCCTAATTCCAATTTTAATTTATCAAATAATTTATTTCTTTGGCTAGCTCAATTAATATGATCTCAAATCTCAGGTAAGGCCTTTCATTAGAAAAACTATCAAATACTTTGACTAATGACGAATTATGTCAGAATTGTTTTTGATCTTTCAGATTGTCACAGTGAAATTATTAATATGACATTTTAAAAACTGAACTCATTTTCAATCAACACACATTATTTCTAACGTGTTAACGAAAATAAGTTTTTATGTGTATAACTAATTATTCCACTGCAAAAATTAATTAATGTTTTATTTAATTCACATATAATTAATTTTCTTGCCTTACGTAGAATGAATACAACCTCCATGCAGGAACAGCACAAAAGCATCCAAACCATCTTGTCACTTGTATTTGGATCCTCAACAGAAATCCCACTTTCACTAGAATCCACGGTGCAACTACAGGCCGAACACCGCTAAGGTCTCACACTCCAACCCAGATGTCCTCGCTTTAAATGTGCATACAGTGTATGGACTCGAACTAGCAATCCCAATCTACTTGTAACAGCTACCTACTAAGCCACTATCTATCCAAAAACCTTTCTCCCTCTTAATCCAATTCAATTATTACATATTATTTCAGACATCACACAAGAACACTGATGCCACACGAGTCAAATTCAACCAGATTCAATATACTTACACCCAATTCCAGCTCAATTGCATATGTATAACCTTGACAGCAACTCAAACGAAATTCAAAATCAAAAAGATACCTAATATTGACTTATATGTAATTCTTCCAAGTCGTTTATTAACCGTCTTATTCTTCAGTATGTCTTAAAAATTCATTTTATTTGTTCCTTTTATGATTTTAGTTAAATATACACCAACCAGTCAATAAATAACATTTAATTAAAGGGTTTTTATTCTTCAAATTTCGTTTGTATTATAAAACAAGTTATACTTTTTGAACAAAATTCCAGTGTTTTTTATGTAATCATATTTTTACTATAGTAATTTGTGATTTTAATCTGTTTTAAAATTAACCTTCTGGATTATTTTAACTAATACAGTATGTTTTATTAATTAATCTTACAAATTACAATTAATTTATTCTAATCTGACTTCAGTTCATAAACTTCACATTATTTTATACTGGTTTTTATCTTGTTTAAATTCTTTACTTTGTACTTTTTAATTTTATAGATTTCTCTTCAAACTACCTTTCTGTATGGTAATTAATTTATTCATAAAAAATTGGCAGTCATGATCTGCAACTATTAGGTACAATATATAAAAATAGATGTTCTATCTGACTAATTGACTAACTGGCAGATTCAACAGCCAACCCAAAACCAAAGACTGATAAATATGAAATTCGAGGAGTATATTTCTTCTTTTAACTCCTAAAAGGACAAACCAGAGTAAAATGTGTTTTCACGAATTTCTCAATATTTCTTAGGGCCGATAAGATATCGACTTTGTTTTTACTTGCAAATGTTATAGCACTGCCTTTTGCCTAGCCCTACACCTACTGAATCATTACGTTACAATGCCCTGGTTCGCTAGCTTATCCAGTCGGTGAGCTATGAGGCTCTATTCACATCGTCAGTGCAGCTAAAGGAATACTAATATTGTTGAGGTCAGCTCGTTGACACCTGAAATGTTGTACTTATAAATGCAAACACCAACGGTAATAAAAACCCAACAGTTTACAGGAATACATGTAATCGGTACACAAACATAGACACACAAAGAAAAATATACATAAAAACAAGTACACAAAAGAGTTATGCACTACACATAAAAAAAATGCCTTAACTAGATTCTAAACGTTCAGTAGCGCATGCAAAGTCAAAGCTCACAAGCGTAATGTATAAAATAATTCCGCACACACAAATAGCTTTAAGGCGAAGTTGCCGATTCTTCAAGACGAATCGCTATGTGCAGCCCCTAAATGTCAAATCAGCAAATGACGCAATGCCGGCCGGTACTTCACCGTTATCTGGCAGGGAATTACTTGCGCATAGTTGCGCAATGGTTCATTACAACAATTATTAACAATATTGCAATGGTTGTTGGGATCTCTTAGCGTGATTTCAAACAAAACTAGCGTTGTTCTCTTTGTTCAATAAGTAGCCCAGGGACCGCTGGAGTACTGCGGTCGAACCTGCTGCTTCGAACGCCGTCGATTTCGACACCGCTGGCGTCTCCAATGTGTTGTTTTGCTTCTTGGCTTGCAACCCGCCTAGAGCTGCCCGTACTCCGTGATGGGCACACGTAAGACTTCGCTTGGTCAATTTGGGAGAGAATCCCTTCCCTTGCAGACCTCAGCGCTGTTTCAATTCCGCAGCTTCTTGTTCTCGGAATTAACTTGCATGGCTAGCACATTCTCTCACGTAACTCTAGCGCGGTAACACTCAGGACTCCATAGTTCGCAGTCGCGCACACATCATTTCTTACTTATAGTGCGATACTACGTAAATAAACATAAGAACACATACTGCTGAGCTTTATCACTAATTAGGTACATAATAAAAGGTATGAAATAGGTAAACACAGGTGGCACGAATTGGTCCATTTCAAGGTAACCCCTAAAGATGCGAACTTATATTCTGATATCTACTGTGTTTGTTGGGTTATACTATTCTTCAAAAAATATTTAAGCATTTTTCTTAAATGTTACCCTAAAGGAGTAAAAATGGGTTAAAGTAAAAACGGCTAAGGATAAAGCTCTAAATTTTAAATTGTATGGAAATTGTACCTTCTTCTTCTTCAGTTAGCTTCTCTCCATCGCTTCGATGTAGGCCTCTTTCATGTCTTTCCAGTTTTCCTTGTTCTTCTCTCTCCCCAGGGTCGCCATCTTGTTATTTTGCCGCTCCACTTATCGCTATGTCGAGCAACATGTCCGGCCCACTGCCACTTAAGGGAACATATTCTCTGGGTTATATCGCTAACTTTAGTGCGCTGTCTTATCCATTGGTTGGTTTTATGGTCTCTAAGTGATATTCCTAACATTTTTCTCTCAATTGCTCTCTGATGTACTTGCATTGTGTTTAGTGTCCTTTTATTTAATACCCAGGTCTCACATCCGTAAGTGGTAACGGGGAGGATGCACTCATTATATATTTTTGTTTTTAGTCTTGTAGGTAATTTGATTTTCATCATAGAATTTAGTTTTCCGTAGGCTGCCCAGCTTAGTCTTATTCGTCTTTTTATTTCTGTATCTTGACTATCCTTCTTGAGCGTTATTGTACCTTAAATGAGATAAATGCGACGATTTTAGATTTTTTTATCATTATTGAAAGCAATAAAGTAGATTCAAGAATTTGTCTCTGATGGGGTGATGTAGATGATAGACTAGAAAAAGCTAAAGGTCCACCTTAGAATGGGCATGTTAAGTTAGTCTAATTTAAACGAATTTATGTTAGACTGCGTTATAAAACAGTGCTTTATTAGATAGTTCAGGGTTTATAAAGTGGCTCTTTTGTTTCACACTGGTATAATAATAAAGTAGATTTCAGTGATATATCAACGTCAAAATGTCAAATTGAAAAGGTGATTCCTTCGCATTCGGTGTAATTTTACCTATATTATCTACAGGCTTTCGTCTTTGCATCGTCAAGAAGATCCATTTCTTATGGTGCCAGTTTTAAATAACATTTGAAAACTCCAAACTTTTTCACACTAAATATATTTGAAGAATAGTCGAAAAAATCACACATTGAAATAAAATAAAATTTGACTAACGATTTTCGAACGTAATCACCACTTTAGAAAATGTCTACCAATTCAATATTTGGATACAGTCCAACATAAAATATTGTATATAACTCGGTCCTAGTAAGCATTATTGTCGCACCCTTTTCACACCGGGCTCTACAATAAAGCCTTGCATTATGTACTAGTTGTATAAACTACTATTACATCAAGGGTAGTTTTATAATTTTAAGATAAAGATGAAGTTTTTAAAGTCTCTAATTTATTTTCTAGACTTTATAACGCCTTCTTCGTTAGTACAAGTAAATGTTTTTATAAGGACTTGTTTTACGATTCACATGTTAGAGAATGTTTATGTTATTAGCTAATTTTTTAGAGTGTCTTTCGTTTTTAAGATCACTTGTTGAAAAACAAGTTGAACTTCTTGTTGATAAAACAAGTGCAGCGGGTAGAGCAGACATTTTTCTCGGAAAAACTGTTTCTGATTCCTGTGCCGTGTGTTAGCGATGCGTTCATAATCACTACGTTCTGAGAAGCATCGCACCCATACTAAAATAGGTATGAAAATGTTTGCACTTACGACTTCTAAGCCATAACGTTACCTAAGGGGAGCTTTTAGTTTTCATCGCCTAGCGTTAAAATCCCTAAATATAAGTTTTTTTTCGGCTAGGTATTCCATGGACATAATCATATATATTTCTGTCATGTTCATAATTATTCACTAATCTTAAAAGTCTCTGTGCACTATCACGATATATTCTTCAACTTATGGTGTGTTGTTGACCGCTGACATATTGTTCTATCCGTAGTTCGTTAAAACGTTGCTCCTTCTTTAATGCCGAAATAAATTTCCAGATGTTAAGACCACGTAAAATCGAGCAAAACATTTTCGAGAAATTGCGGTTCGAGAAACTTGTATTTCGAGAAAAGTTACATTCGAGCAATTTGATTTTCGAGCAATTGATTTCGAGCAATTGCATTCGAGGAATTTGCCGGAGACGAACATTATTGAGGTAGTTTAGTGTTAAGATTCAGAAATACACAAATTCAATGGTGCATAACTTCTGCGATGAATTAAAGTATTATGTATTAACAAAACATACAAACACACTTCCAGCATTGAATTGCGAAAGTTCAAAAAGTCTTAGAACAAAATGCTGGAACAACTTGACAAAAATATTTTTATGAAGTAATAATAAATGGAAGTTTGTAATAATTTCTGCTGAAAATTTATTAGTAACAGGTAGACATTAATTTAATCTGTAGAAACATGCCAATAGGTATGACTTTACTATTGTAATTCTTTATACGGTTTTGTTCTTAAATGTCTTCCTTTGTATTTTATTATTTTTTTAAACTTCGATACGATTTTCTTTTCAAAGCTCTGTATGTCGTCGTCTCCAAGCACTAGCAAGGATTTTAACTTTTGTTTATCTCATTTTCTAGAGGCTTTGGCTTTCGTTTAAGAACAAATGTTTCATGTTTTAATTGAGTCTGGAATCGACAGCACAATGTCATTCAAATGCTGCTGTACCATTTTCAGATCTTCGCTATAAAAAATGTATTGTACCGGATAGCTACAAAAACATTCATGAAATCAAAGCTATGGTATGGTTGTATTTACTCGTGATATTTAATTAACTTTAATAAGATGCTATTATTGGTATTGAATTCAGTTTCATTGTTTCATGTGGTTACCAGTTTTATTTATCAAGTATTTATTGGCACTTTCTTAAAAAAATCAAAGCTTCTAGACCCGTACATTACTTGCAGTTTTAAGAAACTTGTAGAATGCAGTAATGCTAATTTTCTTAAAGCCGACTCAAAGGAACCATTAACGATCTGCTCTCCGCGAGAGACGCTGCTGTGGTTCATATTTCCACCTGTCATATTGACATAAATTTGATAATTTTAATTTTGCACAAGTAAATAACGTCATCTAATTGACAGATAATTGTGATTTGATGCACTTATTTATTGCCATTTCGCAAAAAAAAACTATTATTAATAATAATCATTACATGGGTGCCAAAAACTAGCTGCCTGAATTCAAAAATAAAGAAAGTTTTAAAATCTGCTTTGTCGTCGAACCGGAAATAATTCCGTAGTTTATGTCCGCCGTCAACGAGCGAACTTCTAGCCCTAAGCCGTTGTAAATTACAGTTTTAATTTCATTTCCACAAACACGTACGTAATCCCCTTTCTGGACAGGTTTTTGGAGAGCACAAACATACAGACTGTTGGTTTTAAGATTCTGCACGGTCGCCTCTCGCAGATCTGCACCATTAATCACCTCGTCCAATTTCACATTAGGCCGGATTATACAAACAAGCGGCCGGGGGCGAATAAAACCATTGTGACGATGCGCCTCCGTAATCGGTTTATTTGAACAACCCTACGCAAACAGCGGCAAAAAACTGTCAAAGAAATATCAAGTGTCGAGTGCGTTCCCATGGCTATCAAAGGAATTTTTTGCAAAGTAGGTATAAAAGTTACAAATTTCAAGAGAAGAAAAGATTTACATGGCTCATAATGCTCCTTTAAAGTTTTGGGTGCACCTGATTTGACAGGCCAGAGCACGTAGGGGTTCTAAAAATGTTTCTACTGCAGCTCGTGCATGTCCTCTTCAACTTAGGCAGGAATAGAATTATGCAGTGTCGCAGTGCCTAAAAAATATTATTCAGTTTAAAGTGTTTTTGTTTTCTTACTTTGGGTACAAATTTTGGGAATAGTAACTTTTTAGATGTTTAAAATCAGTTGTTCTTTTCTATGCAACAGCTTATTCCTTCTTTGCTTCAACGTGTGCATTTCTTATAGTTACATACATTATAGAACGCAGTCACCTACCACACTTTTTTGACAGCCAGTTGATACACCAAATATCTACTTGAGGGCACCATTAACGATCTAGCCTCCGCGAGAGGCGCTACAATCATTGATATTGCCAGCTGTCTAGTTTGTACCTATTTAGCCCAAGTAGCGCCATATAACTGGTGCATTTTTGCCAAAACTGGAATAGACTTGTTTATTATTAATAAACTCCAAACAACTAGTTTATGTGAATTAATTTCTTCCTCTTTTTCTGTTCCTGTATGTATTAGTCAAGGCAGGTAGATATTTAAACTGTTAACTACTCTATTTTTGGGGAAAAATGTACAATCTACTTCTTGTTTAAATATTACCAAATTGTAAATTCACAATAAAGAGGAAATCCTCTAAACTGTATACATCTCACCACAATAACATAAAGCGTTGCCAAAATACAAGAACAGTTTGGGGGCTCTGGTACGGGCGTAAGTCCATGTGTCGGAATGACGGTTTCAAACAAAGTCGCTGTCGTGTGGAATTCTTGTAAAGGACGACACCCCGCAGAGTGGTTCGATTTGTTCTAGCTCTTTATACGTATACGAACACTTGCTCTTGCACCCTTCACAACCTTCCTATGGTCAAGCGAAAATTTTTAAACGTATCTGTAATCCTATCCCGCAGTTATTACATTTTATAGAAACATAAAACCATTTTACAAGCCGTAGTAGGATTGAAGTTTTGAAACTACCTGTGAACAAAATACAACGTACAGGTAAAGGTTTTTAGGACTGATACACGTGGGCATAGAAACGAAAAAAATATTCAAGGAGAAATTATCAGTGAAAAATAAAAAAGAAAAAATAATTAATGGAAAAAGTCTAAAGGAAAAAAATTATGAAACAAAAATCAAAAGTATGAGTGTTAACAATTTTTTTCATTATTACTGATATATGTACTATTGTACATTTTAGATTATTAGTAAAAGGTGACATGCTATATTATAACTAATAATTATTATATCATTATTAATTATATAAAGAGCGGGTTTCGTAACTCTTTGATAATATACATAATAATTAGAAGCACCATGAAACTGAAGAGATATATACGAACTGTGATTAAAGGAATACTAATACGTAATTAATAGACGTTTTACTGTTTTTTTTTCTTTTTACTTTCCATATTTTGTGTATACAAGTAATATAAGGAAAGTATTAAAAGCATGAAGAGCACCCAGTCGGGAAAATGCGAAAAAAGTATGTACGTTTTGAGGGTAGGGAAATTCAAAGGAGTGGTTTTTAAAAACAGTCTGACATTTGTACTATAGATTGTTTTCCTGGATTTTTCTATAGATTTCTTTCACTTGAATTGTTTTATTTAGACTGGTAACCACCACACTATCACATTATTTAGTGGAAATAAGCAACGTGTACCAATCGCGTACAGAAGAACACATTTTCCACATGTTATACAATTTCTTCGATTAGCATAGGAAAGAGAGACATGAAGGTATTTTAAAAATTTTGGATTTGAAATTTGCTTTCAATAATTTTAACATTTTTAAAATTTTAATTTTTTTTTTAGTTGAAAGTTGAATCAAGAATAATTCTCATTTCGTTACTAGATGATACTATTTTGATACTGATTTTGTTTGTAAAAAAGCTTAAGCATTTTTTCGCTGAGAAGAAATAGGGAAAAAAATCTAGTGAAAATGTTTGAATGCTTCAATATAGGATGTCGTAATCATTTGTTACAGCACAAACACATATTTACGACATAATCGGGTAATATACCTAGAATACACGGCCCTAGCTCTGATAAGATGGCGGTAACAAAAAGGTTTGCTCCGGCTAAAACTGCAATGCAGATGGGCAGGTTCTTTACCACCTTTGAATGAGGGCTGTACTCCTGTACGAGAAGTAAAAGATGTTCAATAATTGAAGCACCACCACATTCGGAATAGATCGGGACAACAAAATCAACACAGGTGAACGCACTTTTGAATGTGGAGTAAATGCACCACCTTTCTACTTCTAACTTGCAGAGTTTGGTAGACGATCCACATACAACACTGACTTACCTGGCAAAAATAACTCATACGTACAGCTGCTAAACTCCTTTTACAACTTTAAAGTACACACACTGATACTGCTGCCCTAAATAGTAGTGATGGGAAGTTTCAATACTTTTGCGGACTCGTTCATTCCAATCCCATTCCGCAAGTGGATCGAGTCCATCGGATTCGATCCTCGGATCGATATCGAAATTGAATGTGCATTTCAGACACCCGGGGTCCTCGGTCATTCCGGACCCGGAACGAACAACGCGCCTATCTTTGTTTTGGTGAGTGGTCACGCAGTCGGTAATTCAGTATGTTTATATGTCTCAAACATCAATTGGGCACATACAAAGCCGCCAAAAGCCATAAATCACTGATAACTGATAAAAAGCATGCAACTTCGGCCGTATCATGTGTCGCCTGTCGACGTCGAGCCTTTAAAACGAACACCATCATCATTTGCTGTTCCGCATCAACACATTGTATTGTATTCTGTATTGAATTGGATTGAATGCCAAAGGAATGAATGTCCGCGAGAATTGACGCCTCGCGATCTTTTCGTTCCTCGGAACGAATCCGGACCGAAACTTGGACTCGATCCAAATCGATCCTGCCCCGGATTCGATCTTTTGTATCGAATCCGACCGGATCGACACATCGCTACTAAATAGTTCTAACGAGGAGCAGTTGTACCAGTCTTGTAAGTTTTTCAACCAGGATGTTCTTCGTCTTCCTACGTTTCCCTTCCCTGCTATTTTTCCCTGTATAATTAACTGTAGCATATGGTATTTTTCTCCACGCATAATATGTCCGAAATACTCCAGTTTTCCTCTCTTTATTATATTTAGTAGTTCGCATTCTTTATGTATCTGATGTAAGACTTTCTCATTCGTCTTCCTTTCTATCCACGATATCCTTAACATACGTCGATATAACCACAACTCAAAGGCTTGAATTTTGTCTATTTCTTGTTTCTTAAGGGTCCACGCCTCCATTCCGTATAGAAGAACAGAAAAGATGTAACACCTCACGAATCTAATTCGGACTTGTATATTTAGGTTCCTATTGCATAGTAAGTGTTTCATTTTTATGAAAGCAGCCCTCGCCGTTTCTATCCGTACTCTTATTTCCTGTACTTGATCGTTATTCTCGTTTATTATTGCCCCCAAATATTTATATTTCCTTACTCTTTCAATGATGGTGTTGTTTATTGTTAAGTTTACTACATCATTTTTGGTTTTGGATACGACCATAAATTTGGTTTTGTTTAAGTTTACGTGCAAACCATACGATTCGCTGATTCTATTTAGCCGTTCCATCATTCTTTGAAGTTCCGAGATGTCATTCGCTAGCATTACGGTATCATCGGCATATCTAATGTTATTTATGGGTGTTCCGTTTATTATTATTCGGCTGTTTCCCCTTCCAGTGCTTCCTGAAATATTGTTAGGGAGTATAAGTTAAATAGCAAGGGCGACAGTACACACCCTTGCCTCACTCCTCTTTGAATTTCAATTTCCTCTGTCGTTTCGTTTTCTATTCTAACGTTAGCCTTTTGATTCCAGTATAAATTCTGAATGATTCGTAGATCATGTTCGTCAATCTGTTTGGTCTTAAGTATTTCTATTAGCCGTTGGTGTTGAACCTTGTCAAATGCCTTTTCATAATCTACTAGGCACATATATACATCTATATTCATGTCTAGACATCTTTGCATCAAAACATTAATTCCATATAATGCATCTCTAGTTCCCAGCCCCTTTATAAATCCAAACTGGGTATCGCTGATTTCTTTCTCTAACTTTTTAAGTATCCTCATGTGTACTATCTTTAAGAAGATCTTAAACGTGTGGCTCATAAGACTTATAGTTCTATAGTCTGTGCAGTCTCTCGCATTATTCTTTTTTGGTAACGCCACAAATGTCGATTTTAACCATTCCCGAGGTATCACACCAGTTTTGTATATATCATTGAATAGATCTATAAGAGGCTGTAATTCTTCATCTTCTATTAACTTTATTATTTCAATAGGGAGCTCGTCTGGGGGGTCGTCTTTCATATTTTTTATTGCATGTTTCACTTCTTCTTTTGTTATTTCAATTGCATTTATTTCACTGTGTTCCGTATTCACTTTCGTTCTGTTGTCTCCAAATAACTCTTTATATATTCTTTCCATCTATTCATTCTTCGTTTAGGATCTAGTATTATTGTACATATTTTTCTTTTAATAAACCGTATTGTTTCCTTTTAGCTGTACCCGTAATCTCAACAATGAAAAGCGTAAACACTTAACAATGAACTCTATTGAGATAATAAAAAGGGAAATGACAATGAACAATATTTAGAATAAAGATAACAACACCGACATGGGTTAGTGATGGTTAGGTTAATTTACGTAACACCTTAACTTAGTGAAAAGCGGTGAACTTGACTGCAAATGCATAATGTGGCTCAAACACAAAACTACCACAACGTTACGTTAAAGAGTAACAAATAAATATGACGATTAATTAAATTTTGCAAATCAGCATAACAGTTCTGACAGTAAATACAATATTACGCAAAATTGTTCACCACTTGGCGAGACGTTCACTGTACGCTATACACAATAAATTTAATACATTGATGTTACCTGAAGGAGTTTAGTTTACTGCGGTCGAGGTGCGGTAGAATTGTAGGTGATCGCTTATCCCAAATAACTGTCCCAAAATGCCTGAAGGAACTGCAGAAAAGCTACACGAAACTGCGAGTTGAAGCGGTCTGAGTGTAACATCCCCGAAGAGGGTAAAATTACGAAGTCCGGGACAGCCAGACAGATCTCGAAACTGTAGGGACGAAACTTCCTAAACCGAAATTTCTAGGCTTACAACGATATGCGGTAGTCAATGACACTTAGCAACAACCCCAGGCACAACACGTACAGTTCAAAACACAATAGGCGGGGACAAGTCACTGTTATTTGAAACGTTTATTATGCGATCTCTGATCTATGAAAAAGCACACCGATAGGTTCAACGGTCTTTAGAAGGCACCAAAACTTAACGAAAGCGCACCGATAATTCGGAAAGCGGAATTACAGGGACACCCCGGTCGCAAAGCGATGCGAACCGGGCGCTAATCGGCACACATGAGTTTTTTCAATCAAATCCGAGCCAGACGGTAATGAATTTAGAAGCGCGGCCAAGTTCAACGTCTATTGCCGTGCCCTACAATGCATCTCTCCTCTAAAACGACAGGCTAAATCTTTCGTCGCATAAGTTCAAAGGATTGCAACACCAAATGTAATGTATGACCAAATATCTCGGGCAAGCACCAAGCCTTTCATGCCAGTTTTTTGTCGCTGCGGAAGCAATAAAGAAGGCGATAGCGGGCTACGTCATTGAAACTGGTGCAGAAAACATATTTAACTTTAGAACACGGATAAATACAATTAAATCGATGCCCCTGAACAGCCTGCTAACGGATAATTAAATTGAAGGTCCTAAAATAACCTGCGAAGCGTTAATGTTTCAGCAAGCGGAAGAAAGTATCCAGCAGAGTTAAGGTTTGCCAACACCAATGAACTACAAGTTTAACTTACGTGAATCGGGGAAATGCTAAGATTTGGGGCAAAATACGGCAAGCACTGGATTCGGGAAATTGTTCTAACGCGTTGGCAGTTCATTCTGTATCTCAATTCTTTAAAAAATATGAAATCATTTGTTAGCAATCTGAGAACTGTCGGATAGGACAAAAGAGAGAACATAGAAAAGTTTGACTCTAAACAAAAATCCACCATCTCTAGTAGTAATCTTTAAATAAAGTTGCACATTACCTATTATTAATGACAAACTATGGAAACAAAGAAGTTCGTTAGTTTAATATCCTTTATAAACGAACATTCATAGTGTTCCAGCAAAACTATAATGTGATCAAAAATTACACTCATCTAGTATGGCCATAGAATAGTTCCCAATTTATGAATGTAACTATAAGTAACTTAAAAAAACCAATGTCAAAATTTGACATAAGTATAAATGTAGTTGCATTCATAAATTAGGAACTACTCCATAGCCATACTAGATGAAATAATTTTTGATCATACTTTAAAAGTGAACAATCAGATGATACTGTCTACTTGATTATAAAAGTAATATTTAAATGTACTTGTTAAAAAAGTAACGATGTCTAAAATCACTTCAGTAACTTAGAGAGAGACAGGTTATGTTACTTTTTTAATATGAAGTATTTATGTAACAAGTGCATAATGTAGGACTTTATTGCACGAGTCCGTTTCACGAACGAGCAAGGTTAAGAAAGAGGACGAGCCAATGAAGTCAGATTATGTACGATCGAGTACAAATCTTTATGTTCGACTGCTAAAATCGAAAAAAGATGGTGTTTATAAATTTGGCATCTGTTCTGACAGAAAAAAATACATTAGAGTGTTTTTATAGGTACAGTTTTGCGGCTATAAAGCAGCTGGCTGCCATTGCACCAGTTTAGGTTTAACGAACAATATTCCACCAAACAGCAGTGTCATCGTTTAATAGACATAATACGAATTGCCCTAGAAAAAAAATATTGCACTGCAGCATTCATTGATGTTAGTCAGGCCTGTGATAAAGTTTGGCATAAAGGGAACCACAACACCAGTACTTTCTACTCTTTTAATCATGTTTATCAGAGCGTCACTTCTAAGTCAAGTTTAATGACGAAACATCACAAATTCAACACATAACAACTGTAACGCCACAAGGGAGTACACTGAGGCCCATGCTGTACCTCCTTTTCACATCTAACCTGTCAGGTACCGAAGAAACCGAAACAGGAACATAGATGGCACCGTAATTCTAACCACTGACAAAAATCCAATAATGGCAAGTCAATACCTACAAATTCATTTAAATGTGTTTGAATGGCGTGAAAATGGGAGTATATAAATATATGAGCATAAAGCCACGCACATAACATCAGAGCTGGGCAGTAATTAATTACTTTGTAATTAAATTCCTTTTTGTTGACTTGTCTTCAAATTGAATGACTTTTCAAGATACGGTAATTGTAATTGGTAATTGCCATTTTTATTAAAAAGTGCTTGGCAATCACTTTTTGAAAGTAACTAATTACTACATTCAATTTCTTTTGAGTAATTAAGTTACTTACAATAATTTGAATTACTTCAAATTACTCGCTGTAATCAAATTACTTTCTAGCAATCGAATTACTAAATTACTGGCCTCGAGAACTCAGGAACACAAAATAAGGTAAGGCCATATCAAGTTAAATGTTAAACAAATCGCAATGGGGTATTCCTAGAACAATATAAGTATAATTTATGATTTACTAACTAGTAAAATAACAGCAAATTTTGTGCAACATTTGCAATTCCAACGAAGTGTGCATGACCAAAGAGAAAAATATTTGGTGCAAACGCGTATGTTTGTAGATGGAATGTATATGTGTGGTGCCTTGTGCAGGTTATAGCAGTGTATATTGCTAATAATTATTGTGTAAGAACTGAAACAATAGAATACAGTACGGTAAAAAATAATTCAATTTTTTCCCAAAACAATCGACAATTAGCTTCATTAGACGATGTTGGGTCATAATAATGATTTATTAATTCAAATTTGCCTGTTTTAAACGATGTAGCAGTACAGGGCTATCTTAATACTTTTCATTCATTCATTATCTTTAGCTTCTTTTACCAATCGGTGTCGAGGATCATTCATACTCCACAGAAGTGCAACGGATGTACTACTAAATTCAAATATACAATAAAAATCTCTAGTGAAAGTAATTGAAAAAGTAATTTACGTTGTGCAATTACCATTTACCAAGTAATTGATAATTAAATTACTAGTGCATTTGAGTAGATAAATAGAAGTAACAAAACATTTATAGACATAAGATTAGCTTATAGATTATAAATATGTATATTCTAATTGATAGTTAAACTAACGAAACAAAATGTTTACAATGATTACTTGGTAAATGTTCAAATTTTAAAATAAAAGAAATTGCTATACAGAGTGTTGTAAAGATTGCGAATTAGCTGCATGCTGCATATCACGCTATAAAGAAGCACTTCCTGAGTAGGAAAATATAATTTAAAAATTCTTTGTTATATTTTTGAAGATGTAAAAGTACAAAGTTTAATTATTAATTTCTTTAATATTGAGTATTAGAATAGAAAAACATTACACACTTGAAGCTAATACATGATACGAACGTAAATACTTAAAAATAATTTTGTTAATTAACGAACAACAAGAACTTTTAAATTCCAAATTATAGAATGTGTCGAAAATATCAAAAGTCCAATGTTTTAAATCACTTTAGTAAGTGTCTTACAGAGAGTTATGTTGACTGGGAGAACCAGATTAGTAAATTTGATATTGAAGAAATGGAAATTTTGTAACTGGGTTATACTGTTAAAACTTGACCGCTAAACAACAATTAATGATATTGCTTCTGATGTAAGTGAAATTATGGTGTGGGAAGTGGTGATATTACTAGAAATGTATGTGGCAACAGAAGAGAAAACTTATGTTGATTTTTTCTGACTCAGATGAGAGTGAATCGAATGTACCACTCACTAAACTGCAGCAAGGGCTTTTAATGAATGCGCCAAACAACACAAATAGATATCAGTTTGCTGATGAGCAGAAAGAGACTCCCGACCTATAGAAACTGTTGGCCAATCCATAAAATTATTACGCAACCGATACATAATAAGTGTCCTGATATCAGTGAAAAGGTTCGATTAGTTCTTAGCTTGTTAGCATATTTACATGAAAACCATAAGAGTCTACAACTGTCCCGAGGGGATGCAGCCGTTGATAAATTAATAAATTCAGATCTTTCTCAAATAAATTACAAAGGAAAATTTATCAGTACTTTATGTAAATATTGATGAATCTAAGATATAAAGGCAGGCCAACTAGGTACTCGCAGAGCAGAACAGGCACTGTTCAAGATTAGAAATGTATACCGGGAAATCTGCAGATGCTGTCGAAAAGGAACTAGGTAAAAATAAAATGAGGAGGTTGAGAAGGAGACTGCCGCTTCTGTAGTTCTGTCAGTTTTATTGTTCAACTCCTCTGTGTCGAATTCACCACAAACAAGTAAGAAAAGGTATAAGTTACTGAAATTGGAGCATGTGAAATTTAGTAGTAATATTCGAGAGTGGTTGAGTTACTCCAGTATCTAAGAAAATGCACAAGGAAAAGGAAACTGCCACCGAAGATGAATTTCAATATTTAATTCAAGTTAGAATGAGATATTCAAGGGAAAGAGATGCCGTTTCTAGTTTTTCACCGACAACCGAAAGTTGTACAAAAGCAGTAGAAATTTTGAAGAGCCGATTTGGTAGAAACGGACTCTTAGTAAAAATCTACATACGAGATCTTCTCAAACTGGTGGCCTGGAACACATTAAATCGAGTGATTGGTCTTGCAAAACTATAATAAACTTGAGTGTCACTTACGAGCTTTGGAGTCTATTGAAGTTACCAACGGCGAGTGTGCAGCAATGTTGATTTCCTTGATGGTATCTTGTCTACCAGAATATATCTTGAGAACTTGACAAAGAAGTTCCTGTTGCTGACGTTCAAAGATCAACTGGAAGCCCGGAAAAGATTCGACTTGCCTCGCTCATGAACTTCGTAAAGAATGAGATTAAACGACAAGGAAAGATTTGCTTAGCTCGTTTTGATTTTGAGATTTCTGGATCAAATGCTTCTAGAAATATGAAGAAAAAATCTATGGAGTTCAAGGAGGAAACCATCCTGACTGCTACAAACTTTTTGATTGGAACTATTGAACAAAAATCTGGTGTGATACACACACACAACTTCCTTTTACTGTGATCTAATAATTAGGCAAAAATTTGATATTTCATTTTTAAACATTTGTCAAAAAATTTCAAAAATTACAAATTACTACAAAAAACGTGCAAAATAGAGCGTTATGCAAGAGACAAATTTTCTCTAAAATTTTAAGCTGAATTAAAAAATGTTATAGTATACCGAGTATTCTATTTAAAATGGAAGTTAATAAAAAAATTAAAAAAAAGAAACCTATTTTAGAGGTATTCAACTGAAAAATCACCTATCTCACATCAATACACATTAAAAACTTAATAAAAATGTGAAGTTTGAAAAAATCTTTGGTGACGTTTTTGCCGTTTTGTCCACACATCCCCAGCCACAAAGTCCATGGTGATACTCAGATTAAAATTGATTCTGCCTATCATGGGTCCTACATTTTGAACAAATGTGCGGACGTGCGGTTGATCTTGGATGCAACGCAAAATCTACAAAGGAAATTACTTATACATCGATTATTCGGTGGAACAAAAGGTGAGTTACACTCGAAGTATAGAATTTATTTAACCAGTTAGATCAAAAATGTTGAATATTAATTGGCATTTGCGATCAAAATGTTCAGACACTTAGCTCGTGTGAAGAAAGGTAGCTCGTCCCAGTAGTTGACAACAAAGCGAACTTGGATTTCTGATTTGGGCTACAAAAATTTAGAAATTCAACTGCTAATCGGTGCTTACGTCGCTGGGAAGCTATTAACCGGTACCAGTTGAGACGAAGTTGGATTAGACAGTAATGGAAAAGTCCGATATAGATATTTATGCACTGAAACAATTATTCAAAGAGGCAGTAACAATCAATTCGGTGAATAGTTACGAAGTTGCACTTCCATTTATGTCATTCAGAATGAGTTGACAAGATTATGGCCAATAAAAAATTCGTATCTGAAACAAATAAACTTGTTGAATCTGGAAATGTACTCTTTTACCAACCAGCCTTCGACGCATCCCCTAGAACTAAGAATTCTCTGTCTTTCTCTCTCTCTCTCTTTCTTTCCTTCTCTCTATCGCTCTCTCTCTCCGTTTCCCCCTCTCTCAATAATTGTTTGGAAAAAGAACCCAATTTCTGCAAAAGGAATACAGAGATTATTTAAGATTTCATTGGTGGAAAGATAACAGTCGGAGGGAAATGCAGATTTTTCGCCATCGTCGTGTCGTTTTTTGGTATCAACTCCAGTCATATTTTGGAAGCTGTGATTACCCAAAATTTAGAAAATGTCTTGCCATCTTTCAGAGGCAAGACTTCTCTAGTCCTTTACATAAATAATTGTGAGCCTTTGTTAGATTTAGAGAATCGAATGCAAAAGCACTGATGACGAGTGGAATTTTGATTTAAGAGCGTGGCAGTTCACTGAAGTAGCAGATGTAATCTGGTGACAAATACTTGGTCTGCAGTGAAACAAGAGTTCAGATTGTAACGTTTCGCCCAGCTCGAAAGCGATTTTAGTTAATTAAAAATTAATTCACGCGTTCTCCCATGGCGTAAAGCACGTTAGGAATGGGAGCGCTGCATCTCTGACCGTACGAACAGCGATAAGTGACGGCACCGTGGACCGACGCAGGTACACCGCCGCGCATTCGAAGGAAGAATCTCCTACTCCAATAAACTGGTTTGAGCCGCTGATTACGGCAGCTCGGGCTGTATAATGAGGAATCAAAGCCGTCGTAAGACATAATTTTCCTGAACCTTTCTCCTAACCCAATTCTGCTCAGGAGGGCCTCCAGGCTCTTCGAAGAGATTCCTGTCCGTTAACTTGCACCTAGACGCTTCGTCAGGAGGGCTACTATTAGGCTCCTCTGCGAGACTCATGTGAATAATTCCTCCAGGTGTCTTTCGCTCAGAGGACGCTTTAGATCCCTGCAGTGAATTTCTCCGACCCGAAACACCGGAACATACGGTATTAAAACCACTAATTGCGACCTTAACGGCATAGCACAAGTGAAGCTTAAAGCTCACGCTCTAAAGTTTAATTCTTGGGCAATTCTACGGCGACCGCCGCCTGCGAAGCCCGGCTTTAATTCTATCACAATCGCTTACCTGGACCTCCAAGAATTCTTGAAGTTGACGGCAAATGTAAACAAAATAACCTTACCACGCCCGCTTGAAGATCTTGCACGTTCTACACACGTGGGAAATCCGAGATCGTAAGCAACAACAGGTATAAACTTTATTAATTGTAATTCTATCTTCATTTCGCCCGCTTGAAGGTTAATAAATCAAATTTTGTTTATGCACTGTCGCTGTATTTGCGGTCCCGACTAAAACTGTCATATTTATGTTAGTAGGTCAAATGAACGCACGAGACACTAACCCTACTTTGAACTTAGGGGGTCCCGGAAGTCACTAACACCACCTGAAAACCGCCGACCGCAACGCCAACTGAAGAGTACCCGATTTATTTGGATTATAAACATTATAACAATTTATTTTGTAATAATGAATACAATATAATATCATGTATTAATAGCTAACAAAATTATACGCTTGAAAAGTTATTCTGTGTGCTTTACTCGAGTGTAAGAATGATACTTTGACAAACTGAGCTGCCTGGAGCCAGTATCAGCCTGCAAATTGTAGCAAATTCGTTAAGCTTTTAAAACAAATTAAAATAGCCAGTACAGGCTACAAGATGGACGTTGATGTGCATCAATAAAAACTTTGAACCTACATTCGATGATTACAAAGAAAAACATTGTATTAATAGTTCACAAAATATTTAACCCTACTGGATTTAGCTGTCTAGTTTACTACAAGAAAGTTGCAAATGAATATACAATATAGGATGAGATAAAGGCATGCCCGACGAGATGAAGAACTTTGTCAACTAGGCTAAAGACAAATTTGTTGTCGGTTACAAGCCAAATTAGTACTTAAATCAAACAAAAATGCTTGTAACAATGGTTTGCTCTTGCTAGCTTTTAGGCTAGACAAGGACGGTTTGAGGTATTTGAAATGGGTCTATTTGCTAGTTCAAAATAAAGGTAGGTCCAGAGTTAATTAGGATCAGGGCGCCACGAATTCTTAAACTTAAAACCACGATTACTCCCCTTTAGAATTTGAAACGAGGAAAATCAAACTCCAGGTGTTCACAACGTCTCTAACCTTGATTAAACATCCGCGCTGTAGGAGGAAAAATGGTGAACTAGATCTCAGTCAGCTTTCAGCTAATAATTTCGCTATAAAAATATGTTTTGCACGTCTCTCTTACAGCGAAACGCCAAAAAATACCAAATACATATTTAAAACATTACCATGAACGCACCAAGAACACACGAAATTCTGGTGCAGTAATTTTAAGACTAATTTCAATTAAGTATTTTCCTAGAATTTCACGAGAATACAAACTATAAAAAGATTAACTGTAAATATGCAAACGACAGCATAGAAGGCATTCAATTTTCCTGAAGGTGCTACCAAATTGCAAATATAGACACATACCTACACACACACTTCGAACATAAATCGAAATTTAAGCATGTATATAATTCAAAAGAAGGCTACATTGGCGACACGAAACACAAAATTTACACAGCCTGCGAAAGTTACTTAAATACATTTTTATATAAGGGAAATTCAGAATTATTTACGATACTTCAAGCCATGGTAAGGAAGCATGCATCCAGCAGTTCGCTTACTACTCAAGTAGAAGGCGTCATGGCCAAGAGAAGATGCCTTAGCGGAAATGCTATAGGAAGCGACTGGCGGCGTTGGAGGCAGCCAACTTGATGGAAGAAATTCGCAGATGATTCGATATAATATCGATCTTTGGGGAACCAAAGCAATGAGAACGGTGTTACCATAACAAATCTCCGTTGGCTATTCTCTCAAGAAAATACGCAGCCTTGTGACTACTTAGATATAATTGCTGGCCGAAACTACGAGGGCGATTAAAATTTGACCTGCATTTTATTTTTTTTTCTGTTCATAATCGAAGAGATACTGCAAAGCGGTTTTATATTCATCGAAGTAAGCATGTTAGCTAACAACAGCCATATACAGCCGTAAACAACTTGATTGTGTCAATAATGTTAGTTGTATTAACAATGTCGTGCAACAATGTGTGAAACTCTGTTGCACAACGTGAAATTATTAAATTTCTTTTCAATAAAGGTATAAAAGCGGCTGATATTCATCAGAGACTTTATAAACAGTTTGAAGAAGAGTGTTTGTCACTCAGAACAGTGGTGTAAATCCTTCCAGGATGGTCGTGAACGCGTGTCGAACTTGCCGCATGCTGCCCGTCCAGCGTCTGCTGTGAATCTTAGGATCTTTCAAAAAGTTTACCAGTTGATCTGGAGCAATAGGCGAATATATACGAAGGAAGTTGCTGGGATTGTCAACACTAGTGTTCGTAGTGTTAACACTATTGTCCACGACAAGCTTAAATTTAGTAAAGTTAGCGCCAGGTGGGTTCTAAAACAATTTTCCGTGGAACAACAGCAGAAACGACTTCAGGTTTGCAGTGACCTCCGGCTTTGCTACTAGTATGAAGGCGATGACTTTCTGTCACGTATCATAACAACTGATGAGACCTGGGTACACTATTAAATCCCAGAAAGCAAAAATGCTAGCATGGAATGGCGTCACCTAAGCTTACCCGCCATATAGTCCGGACTTGGCCCCAAATGACTATCATCTCCTTGGGTAACTCAAAAAGTTCTTGGGAGTCAAGCGATTTCCCTCTAATGAGAAAGTAAAGGGTGCGGTGAAAAATTGGCTACTTCGTCAACCAAAAGAATTTTTTCGACGGGAATACAGAAGCTACCCGAGCGATGAGACAAGTGTATTTTAAAGAGGGATTGTTACTTAGAAAAATGATGTATATATAATATTAATTTATAGTTTGTATCGACCAGAACAAATAAAATGCCCGTCAAATTTGAATCGCCCTCGTAGCTTGATTGGAGATTACGTGTACAGTTCTTTAAATATGCTCGAAAAAAGGGCTCTAACGTATTTTTACCAAATAACGACAAGTGTATCCAGGCATTCAAAGATAATTCGTAAACTCGAGTAGCACAAAATAATTTGAAAGAGAAGCTCAACTCAAGTACAGGTAGCAGTAACAAAAAATAATGCCATAATGCAAATATCACAGTATATAATTATCCCCAATTCATATCTAAAATTACAGGGGCACCTTACAAAACGCATAAGGTCTAATACATATTTCTTAATACATACTTACAAGGTCACAGAACAGCGATACAAAACTTATCGCACACATTAAAATCAGGCACGGTTTCCAAGGCAATACGCTAGTGTGCTTCCAGGTACCAAGATCACGGAGCGAACTATATATTCCCAAGGCCGATCCAAACGTCAAAATGCCCAGACGGGGCTCAAAGCGGCAGGATTCACGCTGAAGGTGCGAAGCGGCCATGCAACTGGAGATAAGCACGGTTCGAGGTCACGCCCTAAGCGGCTTTCGCATCCAAATGAGCTTTGGAAACTAACACATTGCAAACCTGAAAAGTTTTCTCATATGTCTTCTCTCATTTCTCATATTTATCATCTTCAAATTAATGTATTTCAGTTAATTTGAGTCCAAAGTTCTGAAATTGTACTTAAGAAAGAAAATGGTAAGTTTTTATATTTTTATAATCTAAGGTAGATGAATTTTAAGGGAATTTAAAATATGGCCGAATCTGTCTTGAACGGAATTCTGTCAAAGAGTGTGTTTATTAGTGAATTAGATGTAAAGCAAATTTAATACTTTTATTAGTACTACTACTACTAATTATTTTGTATTTTGTTCATTGGCTTGAGTTAGATTATAATAAATAATAATGTCTTTATTGACTTAATAATGTAACAATAGAATACTTTATACGAGTACATAAAAAATAAATCAATTTTGATGCGAAGTTCAGTTACCGCAAAGGGTTTCTGCTCTTCCATTTAACTTAGCAAAAGCAATTTCAAGAAGCATATTTATTTAGGAAAAAATTATACAATAAAACTTAAATGCTAAATTCAGTCCATTTGTTGGTGGCCAATGAATTTAAGAATAACCTTTAGTTTTAAACCAGAGATAGTTTTGTATATAAGAAAAAGGGGGTCACATCAAGGAAAACTTCCCATTTTACCGTTGTCAAAGACAGATGTACAAGTTTGATCTCCCAAAATAATTAAATTCGTCAAAAACAATCGAAGATTTTCGTCTCCGGCAATTCCTCGAATGCAATTGCTCGAAATCAATTGCTCGAAATCAATTGCTCGAAAATCAGATTGCTCGAATGTAACTTTTCTCGAAATACAAGTTCCTCGAACCGAAATTTCTCGAAAATGTTTTTCTCGAATTTATGTGGTCTTAAATAATGCGTCAATACTAAAATATTCAAAATCTTTTGTAGTAAGTGGTCAAAGACAGTATTATGTTCTTGTAACAGAAAAGTGATTATAATTGGAATGTAATTACGGGTATTCATAATCAGGATAATGGGTTTTTTGTTATTACAAATAATGGGACACGAAAGTGATTATCATCGGAATGTAATATCTATTTTTTATTAATAAAGGTTATAATTTGTATTTTTTTTTATATTCGATATTAACTGAATCGAGTTAAGGCTATTTCACAACTTTATTTTTTTCGAGCAACAGATAATCGAGAAATTGCTGTTCGAGAAACTTGCAATTCGATCAAAGTCACATTCGAACAATTGACTTTCGAGCAACTGATTTCGAGCAATTGCATTCGAGCAATTTACCTAGAACCGAAGATTTTATTTGTTTACCTGAGTGACGCTCCCATCATCAAAATCTTATTTGCTAGCATTATAAATTCGACGATGTTATCTAGTTCTACGCAACTGCAGCAATTTTCTCAAGTAAGCAAGCTCATATATAAATAAATCTTCATGCATATATAAAAAGAAGACAAGGTTAACGATTGAAGTCCAGGGTACTGCCTGCAAAATTAAATAAATCGAATGAGCATATATTATTTAACTATAAATACAAGATATTACCTGCAAAGCTGATTGCAGTTTTTGATTTTCTGGAGCAAGACCAGTTCCTGCTATCCTGATTATCCTGTCCAGTTTCTGATGCAGCAGAGCTTCTTTTCTGATTTGAAGTTACAATGAACGCTAGATGCCATAGCTCGGTCAACTGAACTACTGCACCGTTGGTGCTCACATGAGTACGAGGGTAGAGAAAGATGTTCAATGATGAGTGGTAAAAGGTTTGAGCTTTTTATTGTCTGAAAGATTGTGATATCCGGGTTGAGTAGAAGTAAATTATCTGACACAAAATTGGCAAAGCCGTATAAGTAATAGCTTACCCTAAATACACTGAGAGAATTTAAGAACCTAAATATTTTTAAAGGAAGTTTGTCTAATAAAAATGCCAGCATAGGACTAGTTTGTTTGTGCTTAAATAGCAATAAAAGAACCTAATTGAATGTGCTGTATTTAGCTACTTTATATCATATTTCAAAGTTTTTTATTAGCATTTTAATGCTGTAAATTATTATATTTATAACTACTATCATAGAAATGTGTTTTTTATTGACGTGTGATGGTACAACCAATATACCACCACTAGGTTTTTTGAACTATTTTTGAAATGTCCTTACATTTTTAGCATGGAATGTCTATTTACTATAAATATAAATCGTTCAATGCTGATCTTTTGAATTTTCTAATTATCAGTAGGAATTTCATAAACTACAAACTTGCATTGATGCAATGTCAGCGCCAGAGCAACAGGAAACGAGAAATTGCTAAAAAACCATTTTCACACCATTTTCCAATATGGAAAAACAATTTCTTCGATCTATCCGAAAACTTAAAGTTGGACTCAGAGCACAGCCCCCCACCCACAAATATACACAAAATGCTGTTATCAAGTTTTACATGTAAAGCCTTCTAACGATTTCCCTGGCGCCTGTACTATAGTACCTACTGCAATTTGCTGATGCTAATATTACCGTTTGTTATGAAATGTAACACGTTATGTAAAATTGCAATTAAACTGGTTCAGTGTGCTCAACCTTTAGATTTTACGTCATATTTTAAATGTATATATAGGAAATTTTCTAGTCAATAGATATCTTTCTACGTTCACGAACCTCTGTCAAACGGGTCCGAGTCTTTACTACCCTTCTTATATGAGACTACATAAGGCCGTTTGTTACACCATCTTCTACCAACGTTACCCAGTATTTACTACAGTCCCTTATGTGGGATTGTTAAAGGCCGTGAGCACTGCATCCTTTTATATCCATGCACCCCAAAGAATTATCCTGTAATTGTCTAAGCCACCCAATATTAAAATATACAGTTTACTACAGTCTCCACCCTGAACAGTTCTTCTTTTAAGGTGAGAAGGCATTATTTGTCTTGGTTTTGGCGTTTCCAAAATATGTTTAGTAACTTTCGTTGGGGTTAGCATTTTCAAATATATTAAACAAGCAATCCAGTGAGACAAATGTCTCATTTAAAAAAACAAAAAAGACCGTTTTCCAAATAGAAGGCGTATTAAATAAAAACTCCAGACCTGGAAGGTGTCAAAGTGGTTGCCTAACCGATCGACGTTTTAAGGCGCAGAGGGTCGCAGCTCCGTTTGGCTACTGAAACATTTTTATTTAATACGTGACTGAAATTCGGTTCCTGAGCTGACATGACCATTCCAAACATATAGGTAACTTTAATAACTTTTTTCTCTATCTCTTACGGTTTGGCTGCTGAAACAGCGTCCCGGACGGACGGACGGACGGACGGACGGACAAGTCTATTAGATAAAGGATACTTTTTTAGTAAAATAAATGAAAATCAGATTGCTGTGTCCAGTTAAACTACCTTCTCTCTCACATTATAGCTTCTAGAAGTCTCTATGTTCAAATCTATCTTTTTCCACCTAGTTTTGCTATCATTTTTACAGCCTTACCTTTTCTGTTGATTTGGCATCTAGTTCTAAATTAGTTTTAGCCCCTGTCTTTCTTTCCTACGTTGTACGACTGTACGTGGTCACATAATTTCATTACATTAATACAGTAGTTTCGATTATGTGGATATTTATTCTTGTTTTTTTAATTACTCCATTCAGTCTTAAAGGTCAACACCAGTATCTCTAATTGTCTGTTTCGAATGCTTTAATTTTTGATTTGTTGGTGTTACTAATTTCCCTGGTATTTCTCTTCAAACCTGGTACTAAATCAGCCTACGCATTAGGCAGCCCACAGTACAACCACCAGTTGATATATAAACATTCCTGTTGTGGTAAACATGCCATACGTCAAAAAGTGGTTAGCTGTCATTAAATTAGTTAGTAGTGAAACGTCAAATTTGAACCGCCTTATACTGTATTAGTGTAGTTTTACACGAATGTTGCCTCCAGGGCTGAACAATGGTCTGATATGAGGCATTTGTCGAACCCTCATTTTGATCAAAGAATATTAGCATAAGAAATCCTTAATCATGACCAGGTGGTGCGACAAATCCGTACTGCTGTTCGCTCTGTGCCTAATAAGCGACGTTACCAACGGCTTAGGTAAGCTTCTGTTTGCTCCACGCGGTGCTTACTAATTTGCTGCAAGCACAGGATGGCCCTTCGAATCAAAAGTGAAGAGGGACTGGAACGGTAAATGGTTTCCTCAGCCCCCGAACAAGGCGATAGATGATAATCCTTCGGTGGAGTATACGCCAAGACATGCAGATTTAGCAGATTCTAAGCATGGGATTAAAATGGGCATACCAGATCCAAGCTGTGACGATGGCAAGGTATGTATTTATATTACAATTGGAATGGTGAGAAACCATCTCAATGTTACAGACCAATTTAACGATAGATTGGGATAATTCACCAGTCAATTATACCTGTTTTGATGATAAAGCTGCATATTTGCCTAATACCAATGTACATCCGATTTTATTTAGTGATCACATACCAAAGAAGTATATCGTAAGTTGGTGCTTTATAAAATATAGGATAATAGTTAGTTGTCTTGCAGGCACCACATCATTGTATGAACGTGTCAATTTATTACGGCAGTAACATACCAACCTTGTGAGTATTTCCTTGCGATTGGATTTATTTATACTACAGTATCTGTTCACAACATGGCAAGAGAGACGTTATTTCGTTCAAATTAAAAAACAGTTGAGTTGCCACCACAGGATGGTGCCAATCCAAGAAAAATTAAATTTTGAATGACTTGTGAACCGATAATAGGTTGATATCATTACTTATCCACATAGTTGTTTCTTGCTAAGAGCTAGTTTATTTTCGAATAAATTTGTATGGAGTGCAAATAATGTCTATTTCCAGGCAGCCAATATTCAAATAATCTGACGAGATTTCTGTGCTGTAAGTCAGTAGTTTTCAGTAATTGTACAGTATTTTATATGCCACATTTCTAAATATACTTGTTTTTCCTTGTAATTTTCTTGTACATTTCTAATTAGTTATACTATTGAAAAAATATACTAGTTTTTTCATTTACCATCTGTTAATTTTGCTTAGTTTTTCTATTTATTAATTCAACCATTATTTCTAGCTTGACTGTATCTTTGAAATTTTATATCTACAACTGCCACCTATTTCTGTTAAAACTAAGTTCGCACAAACACAAAAAACAGAAACAGGTATTGTAATTAGCAATGAGCGATTGTTGGAATTGTAAATCTCACTGCTTCTTCTTATGTTAGTTTTGTACATACTGAATGATTAAACTTCTGTTATTGGTACATTGAAAACTCTCATAGACTCTTGACTTCTACTTGTAGTGGGCCACACAGACCATTATGGCCTAAATATGGTGAATATATTTTTGTACCGAAAGAGCGCTGGCTGCACAGTCTCGAACATGGAGCTGTAGTGATGCTGTATCATCCATGTGCCAATGCTAAAGAAGTTCAATTGTTGCGGACACTAGTAACAGGGTGCTTATTCAGACATATCATAACGCCTTATAACTTATTGGCACCCAAACGTGTAAGTATTGTAGACCTACTTGTCACCAAAATTTATTATATTAGCAAAAGTCTCATAAACTGAAATTCCATTAACACCCAATCTCAACTTTATCACTTCTAATAAAAAACAATATGATTGGGGGTGGAAACGACAATAATTTAACTAAAGCCATGGACTTCCATAAATTACAGCATTGTTCACGAATAAGTTACGGAATTCTATTGAATTTTATTTTTTAATTTCAGCCTTTAGCATTGCTGACGTGGGGCTATCGCTTTGAGATGTCGAAGATAGATCCGGACTTGGTCATGAAGTTCATAAAAGGTACAGCTCTGCGAGGCCCGGAGCAGAAGGCTGATGATGGACAGTTCGAGTTTGGACTGACCTGCCATGCGAAGGTCGTTTCTGATAAAGTTGATAGTGATTTATGTCCAAATGTATAAGCTACATGATTTGATGTAATCAGGCCTAATACAAAGTATACTATTTTATGGCTCTTGTTTTATTTATTCTTCGTGAACTCGTATGCACTTGAGATTGTAAAATTAGTAACTGACTGTAACAATGTTGCTAATATCCAAAAAAACCCATCTATCGGTTTCATTAATCAATAACTAATTTTTATAGTACAAAGATCATGCATTGGGTGTATGGAATACTTATTCACGTAGTAAATTGCAATCATTTGCAATAATAAATAGTCATTGAACAGCGACAGATGTTAGCAGTGAATGGTGTACTTTTTAATGATTGAGGAAAACAACTAAAACCTATCATTTTATAAAAAGGTTTAGAATTTTTTTAATATAAAAGGTAGAAGATGCAGAAATTTGAAAAATTATAACTACCAAGTATGGAGCAAACAGACTATTACACAAATGGGATAACAACTCCAGAAAAATAGGTTCAAAAACAAAAGAAAACAAACTTTAAAACAAGCAGACCGAAGAGGAGATGACTGATAAGGCAAAGACGTGGAAAATGAATATAAAAGGTGAAAAAAAATTAGAACAAGCAATAATTGGATAGTAAAGCCGTTCACGACCTTTTTGGGACAGAGTTGGCTATGATTTTTGCTTTTCATGTTGGACTAACTGATTGATGATGTAGCGGATGCAACTTTTTTTTTCTGTCAGTGTCGGTTCGACATTTTCTTGCCACCACATTGCCAGATTTATTATTTTAATATTCGTAAGAAAATAAATGATTTATCAAATGTGTAAAAATAATTTTAATTTCCCCAAAGGAAAAGTCAAATTGCCCAAAATAATTTTGTTACAACAAAAAATTTCCATTAAACGATGCTACTTCCAATTTAAAAAGGACAGACCAAATTTAAAAGAACGCGAGTCGATGTGGAGACTAGAGAATATCCGGCAACAATGTACCTATTCAGAAAATATAACCTTAAACTGAAAACAACCTAACCTAACACAAAAAGTGTCAATTTCCATGAGGGAGTTTAGTTGCAACAGAGGTTCTGCCAACAAAATTACTAGATGGTCATAGCCTCACCTGACCCAAAAAGATCGTGAACGGCTTATAACTAGTATGAGTGATCAACAAGCAAAATTTAATACAAGCAATAGATACATATATGGAGAGATTCAAAACAAAACTGATCCTCAGCGGGCTGTGGAAATTCAAAAGCATGAATAATATGTTGGTGGCACTGTAAGTCTATGTCAAATTAGAGGTTAGCAGGTTAGGTTTGGGTCAGTTTTGACACAGACTGATGCAAAACCTAACCTTGAATTTGACATAGACTTACAGTGCCACCAACATATTATTAATGCATTTGAATTTTCACAGCCCTTTGAGGATCAGTTTTTTTTATCTCTCGATAGCATGAATTTAAGATTTTGTCTGTTTTTAACACAGTAGTACAAAAATTTTTAATATATAATATATAAATTAGGATGCCTTGATCTCAATTTTACGTACCTGTTGGTTAACAGGGTAAGGACACAAAGGACTGCCACGTTTTTTCAATTGCATAGTAAATTCATTATTGTGACGTTGGCATTATTTTTCAATTGACATATCCATACACATTTCCGAAAAAAAATATGAGAAGGTTTTGTAACCTATTATATTAAATACTATTCAATTTATCTGTCAAAATGTGACCAATAAAAATCCAGAATTCGACGTTTCTTGACCAATCAAAAACATATTAGCGGATATATCTTCCTAAAAGGCATTCGAGTGACTTTAAAAACAAATGTAGTTTTTATTAGAAAAAATCATGTTTAGTTTTCTGTTATTATAGAAATTGCATGGTTTGTTTCTTGATTTACTGAAAACTAATTTGAAAAAATAGTTTGGTTCATTGAGTAGTCCCTCGAATACCATTCTTAGTCAAAGTTAAGTAGATTATTTTTGTGGTGGTACCATTACTCATGTCCATTGCGCTTGGGGTCGTACTAAAGCGCAATGGACATTCGTGATACCACCGTAAAACTAGTCGACATAACTTTGACTACTCATGGTAATTAAGTGAAAATTATTTGCTATGACCTACATTTTAGAATCTGCATGTTGCGAAAGTACTGGGTATTAACGTGTAAGTACAAATAAATTAAACAGAATTGTTAATAATGCCAATTTAATCAATGATGAAGTTAAATTACCTGTCCGTACCCTGGTAAAGGACAAATACATCAAAGTGACATCAAGGCAGTCAAGGCACCCTAATCTAATGAATGTTATATGATTTTAAGTGATTATTTTCCTTCATATCCATCCTGGCCCCTCAGACGGCCGGCCCGGGTTCGAATCTCGGCGACTCTAGAGTTTAAAAATCGTACGATCCCCGGCTACCACGCTGCGGTAGTCGTTAACCCCTAACAAGGAAACTCTTCCTCAGTTTCGACGGGCAAGGCTAGCCACCTACCCGGCCTAAGGGCAAAGAGGGCTCACAGAACCACTTTGTGGTTAAAACAGGCCACTGGCCTATAATAAGAGGAGGAAGAAGAAGATATCCATAATAATGTGTAATCACTATGGTTTCTGTAAGTTTAACAATGACAAAAATTCAAACGTCAACATTTAAACGCGGTTAAATATGTGTCAAAATTTAATCGCTTGCGCATAATTTTAACATTATTATTAAAGGTGCTTCACAAACTGAATTTTATCTATTTATTCAGGAAACAATCACGCCGAACATCCCGCGTGCATGTAAACTAGCCTGAATAAATTTTTACGCTTTTCTGTCAGAATGTTTTGCTCTGAGAAATATAAATTATCTCGTAAATTTTTCGACCCAAAAATTCTTATTGGGCGGCAAATTTACTTAAAATATTTCTTAGCAAAACATTTGTTACGGTATCAAAACGACATAACGACACCCACGCGAGGTGAGTATTGCGCGACTGGTTAAGTCCGGGAAAAGATGGCACGCTCACCCTGAGATTCGTTAAAACAGGCTAAAGGCCTCGGCTGAAGCGCTCAGGGAGTTGGGCGTGGTTCAAACGGTACGTCACTGGGCAAGCGTGGTATGACATACACAGGGTAAGTCAAAATAAAAGGGCGCCACCAAGTCTGTCTTAGGGGTGTACCCGAATAACCGGGTCTGGGCGGTTAGACGGGATGAGAAGTACCCAGGGTACTCCGTCAGGAAGGTACTCGAGAGCTATCAAGCTCGGGCTACAATTTCGGGACAAAAAATACTTAAATTACGACTTCGGGTACTTGTGGCCACGGCGGCGACGTCACCAGACCTACCTGCACGCCCCAACGCTCAAGCTCCGTCGTACATCGATCTTCACACTGAGAGGCTTAATCTGAAAAGAGCATGCACAGGTCGAACACAATAATAAGTCCCTTAATCAGATATTCGTCTATTGGTTGACTTTACAAATGGGCAACGATCACGCAGCCGAAATTATTCTACGCCTTAAAGTTACGGCCCGTGGATTGATACTGTACTTTCAGAAAGCATGAATATGAAAATTACATAACATATGTACATAGGTACAAAAATATATCATTAGTAAAAGGATTTTTACCTTCACTGGCAACATTGTGTTTGGAAACAGTCCTACCCACCACCGGCGCAACGCTTGTATTGTCCGTTGTCTCAGTCTGGTAGTCACCATCGACACGAATGATACTTGTTATACAGACACTTGTTTTGATTGTTTTTCGTAGTGCTTAGTTCTTGTGTTCGGTATGCGGCTACGAATTATTTTCAGAGTCAAATATGTCTTCACAAAAAATAAATATAACGGACGAACATCGAGTGTATAATGAGCGATGGGAATCAGACTATTTGATCACAAACAACAATAACAAACTTCAGTGCCTTGTGTGTATGCAAGTACCTACTATCAGTTTCTAAAGAATATCATTTAAAATGCCATTACACTTCGTTGCATGGAAAGAGTTTCAGCAGTGTACTGGCGAGTCTAGAAATGCTATCATTACAGAATATAAGAAGACACACAACAAATAATTTTTTTCAAAAAGTTTAATACTGATCAAAAATGCTGTCTTGCGGCTTCTTACTAAGTAGCAATGGCGATTGCCTAAGCAAAAATCATTTAGTGATGGAGTGCTTATAAAGAATTGTACAATCAAAAATTTCCCACAAATTCGAAACAGTGGCAGTATCTCATGAAACAATTGCAAAACGTGTGGATCACATTGATCGATATATTTTCCACTATGTCTGGACGAAAGCAATCAGCCAACTTGTGGTTTTTGTTCGCACTATTCAAGAGGACTTCACTGTAGCAGAGGAGATGCTTAGTCTTATTTCTTTGCAAGGTACAACCAAGGGCACTGACATTTTTGAAGTTGTACAAAAAGTGGTATGAGACTATGGAGGATTTGATAAATGTTCCTGCATTGTCACTGATAATAATAATAATAATAAATCGTCTTTATTGATAATGATAAAAACAACACATATTATTTTGTTTGCGCGAAGCGAGATTCAGCACAGCTACCAAATATAGCTGGGCCGTTCTTCCACCTAACCCCGCAGAATAGATAGAGCCAGGGCTATGACAGGAAGTGTATCTGGATTTGCTGGACTCTTAAAATAAAATAATAGCAACTGTCCTGTTATACATTGCATCGTGGAAAATCCTTACGTCAAATATTATAAGAGGGGGTAATCGAGCTTTGACTCGCAGCAAGTTTCACGATTTTTTGGCTGTAATAGATTCTGGTTGGCTAAGCGCTGGAAACTATTTGCAACGTTTCTTCACTCTAAACAGGGAAATTCCCCTTTTCCTGACAAATGAAGTCAAGTTCAACACTACAGAACTGGAAAATCAAATGAAAGATGCAAAATTATTGTCAGACCTTGCATTTTTAACAGACATGATCTCATCTGAACGAAGCTTGAAGCTACAAGGACAGGAACATAATATTGTCAACTTATATGGTCACATAAACGGATTTAAAATTAAAATTAAACTTTTCAAGTCTACATTAGAGTAGCAAGATTTCGCACTCTTTCCAAACTGTAAACAGCATTCTGAAAAAACAGAATTTTGATAAAATTTCATTTTTAGCCTGTGAGCTACATTGAAACAATTATAGAAGAATTGGAAAACCGATTTGGTGACCAAGAAAATTGAAGAAGATATTTCAGTCGTTGGTCAGCCGCTCACCATTTCTTTTGAGAATTAATGTAAGAGCTGACCTTCAATTGAAACTGTGATTTACAGTCAGATCCTTTCTACCAGGGAAGAGCCGAAACGGGATTAGACTTTTTCAAATTACTACCAGAGGAACGTTATCGCAAATTGAGAATGAGTTTCATACTTGGAAGCACTTATCTCTGCGAAAGTAGCTTTTCAAACATAAAATTTATAAAATCCAAATATAGATATTCGCTGTTTCATAAATCACTTTCTCAGTTGCTTCGTTTGTCAACAACCAATATTGAAGTTAATATTGATACACTGGTTAATAAAAATCAGCATCCGCAAACTTCCCATTAAATTAGGAATAAGTATATACACCTCTTTTATGTTTCAATGCTTCTTGTAACGTAACCTGCTTCTTGAATAAATAAAAATTGGTATCCAAATATACACGTTTTTTATTTATTATAAATCACTCACAAAGTCGCATACAACACATTTTATGATGCGGCTCTCGTAACCTTCAAATTTTTTTATAGTGGCCTTTGAGCCACTTGAAGTTAGACAGCCCTGTCCTAGGAGGGTATGAGCGGGCGCAATGATAACGCCCACTCATTATGCCCACTTGAGAGGACTGCTTTATATTTCTCGTATCGGGCGGCGGTGAAAATTTAAGCCTTAGGCTTATCAACCGGCCAACTGGTAACCGAAAAAAGTCAGGTAATTTTGAATGTACCTTTACGACACCGGTGATCTCGTAACTCAACTACCTTTTTTTTTTTTTTAAATTTCCCTACCGACTACCGTTGCCCCCCGGAACCGCTTACGCATTACTTCAGGGGGCGCGGGCGTCACTTAAACCTAGCCTTAATTAATTGAAAATCTAGACCGCCCGTGCCGGGAGTTGAACTCTCAACGCTCCGGCTCGAGCGCTCCATGATTTTCAATGTGACCTCGGCTGCAACGGCAATCGCCGCTCGCCTACCGAGGTCCCTAACTCAACTACCTGCTGCCTAATTACATGCCATTATTTGCGATTATCGGCAGAAATCCCTGTGCTCTTTGGTTTCACAGATTATCTAGTAGATAACTACATTAGTGAAGATGCCACATTTCCACCTTCTTTATGGGCTTCCAACTCTTCTCATCTATACCTTGCCACCAATCCATGTGAATCTTTTCATTCCCATTTTTCTGATTCTTTTTATCATACCCACCCTAATATTAACATCTTTCTTGCTACTCTCGTACGTTTTCAAACTTCTGTTTACATAAAAATTCAAAGTATTACAAATAGACCCATAATAAAAAAGAAAGCTGTGCGTCGAGCAGAAATGTTTGTTCAACAAAAACTGCACGAATTAGAGTCGGGTAGTATTAGTCAATACATATGACATTTATAATTTTAATAATTCGTCATAGGATAGTGCAAGTTTTAGATTTAAGTACTTAAATAGGGCATTGTCATGTATTGTTAAGAATAGTAATAAAATCGTGCTAAAGTTATTTATTTCATATTTTATTTATGTGTTTCTTTCAGGTATAAAATAAGTGAGCTATATAGAGATTTAAGAAGTATATACAGTCATGTAGGATGTAGATAATTCTTAGAAATTCCTGGGTTACCAGTTGGCCAATCACTGGTTACGAGATAACCGGTCGCCGAAGGTACTTCGGTTACGAGTTGGCCTATTGTGTGAATTGCTAAATTAAATCCAGGATTAAAAAGTTACGAGTTGGCCCGTGCCCCTCGTATCACAGATATAAACAGCAAATAATAGATAAGTGGAAAATAATAGCTATTTTTACAAGTGCCAAATTAAGGACCGTAGCAAGGACAGCACCTGCCAACTTCTGCCATTTCAACAAACTAAGTACAAACGACACAGTGAACTTAGTTCGAAGGTGCCGCTCGAGTGCTGAATAACTGTTGGTGGTTACATTAATATAAGTTGTTTGTTGATTATTAGTTATCTTGTTATTACTACCATTTTTTCACTAATCTTTGTCATGCTTGGCTGAATTTATTAAGTTGCTAGAGGTGTCTATTTGAATGTCTCTACAATTGTGTAGCACATCGTGAGGCCTAAATTAAAAACAAAACTGTGATCAGCAGTATCTAAAACCTTTCATTAAATTGAAGTGAAGAGTTGTTAATTATATAAATTAAGTGAACACGGAAGCAGTGTTGCAAAACTACTCTAAATTTCTCGAGAAATTCACCAAGACATCCGGAATTCTTCTCTCGAGCCGTTTATGTCAGCGCGTGGCTTCGCCATTTTTCACCGTTGGACACGGTCCGAACCATCCCTGCTTACAAGGTCCTTTGTGTTGTCGCTTCAAGATCGTCATATTGCACCCTCGCCCTCTCGCTCCTAATACGTCATTGACTGTGACGTCACCGCTTCAGGTCTTTGTTCCTGTACTATTATGTATATTGCCTTATTAAAAGATAAGCGTATTCGTACGAATAGCATAAAAAGCATAAATTCCACTTGACGACATGAATTCAACATTAAAACACTAAACAGGCTAAGATAAAAACGAAATAAATCGAGAAAAAACAAACATCAGTTGCTACGATGTACTGTAACAAAGGTTGCCAAATAACTTTCAGTGGGAGGGAGGGTTAATTACGATATTAATAATTAGGACAACGACCTGTAAATCAGACGCCACCACTTTTCAAATCGGGAAATGCAGGGAAAGCTCAGTAAAAGTGGAAATGTGGACTACCCTTTAAAAGTGTCTGCGTGTTCGGTGCCACCTTTCTTTAATTTCTTCAACCCCCAAACTCCTTACAAAAAGAAACCAAACAACACAAAACACAACTTTGCATACTTTACATAGGTACCGGTCTTAAAAAGAATTAAATCTAGTAGGTTTTCAATTTTGTTTACATTTCAATTATGGTATTGCATTATTTAGAGTTGTCACTCAATAATTGTCAAATTAAAATAGTAAACTTCAAATAGTTTTAATAAAATTTTATGATACAACATAAAATGTACACTACGCAAGAAAACATTTTTATTATTGGGGCATATTTTCGATCAGGGCAGTTATTACTAAATTGAGAATAGCAATATACCCATGTGGTTTGTAAGCATCAGTTTCGAATGCAGTTTCCTAACAGACTTGTTAAAGAAACTGATTTGCTGCACTACATTCGTAGCACTCTTCAAAAATTTCTGGCGACAGGAAGTGTAGAAAAAGGCAAGTCTACCGGAATTCCACCCACTGCCCCAAACATTATTGAAAATGTGAAGCTCTTGTTGTACGAAATCCATGTCAGTGCGTCATATTTCAGCTCAGGCAGATATTTCTACAAGTACAGTTCACAATATTTTGAAGAAGCGACTGCACATGCATCCCTATAAAGTATCTGTTTTACATAATATTCGACCACGACACCATGCTAATCGAATACATTATTGCAACTTTTTCCAAGAAAATTTAAACAACAACCATGCCCTTGATTTAAGTTTCTTTAGCGATGAGGCATGGTTCCATTTAAGTGGATTTGTAAATAAACAGAACTACAGAATGTGGTCAGTCGATAATCCACATAACAATATTGAGTCTAATTTACATCTTAAAGTTGTAATATGGTTAGCTCTATCACGTCGCGTCGTAGCATCATAGGACCAATATTTTTCCATAACACAATAAACGGTCAACGTTATCGAAAACAACTGTTAATGCCCTTCTTGGATCAACTGCATCCCGATGAATTTAATGGAGGTTACTTCCAGCAGAATGGGGCCACTGCGCATACAATGACAAAATTACAATTTCTCGAACAGTTTTTTCCAGGGCTGTGAAGCCGGTCACAAAAAATCCGACTCCGACTCCGACTCGGACTCCTGATATTTTAGTAGTTGAATCCGACTCCGACTCCCCACCCCGACAGTACTAGAATATTGATAATCCCCGCCCCCCCCCTCCGCCTATTCCTTTTTATCTACCTGATAAACATTACCGGCTCATAACGAATTTCACAAGTTTTGCGGAATGTGGTTGATTATAATTAAATTCATATTTATAAATATTGCAATCACGGTTTCCAGCAACGTACTGATTTCACGTACAAATACACAGAGAAGTTTACAAACGTAAATTAGGAAAAGGATAAAATTTACTTTAAGAAGAATACATTTCATGGCAAAATTTCATAAACGTGCAAATGCTATTGTTATAACAAGACAGTTTCTTACCTGCCTACTAAACTAACAGTACTAACTACATTCCGTAGTAGATTGTTTTCTTAAGGGGTCATTTACTCCCTGCCTACATAATACAAGTTTACTGAGTCATAGAAAATTCAAATAGTCTGAGGTCTGAGCAGGGTTGAGCAGATTTAAATTATTTGATTAAAATAATGAATTTAATGGAGTAATTTAATTATCAAAATCATTGATTTAAATAATATTTTTTATAGTTTGCCAAATCAACAAAACAAATACACCAAAGAAGTACCCTTCAAATATTGCCAATTAAACAAAACCACCATGAATAGTAACAATATAACAAAATGCTGAAACTGTTTTAACTTTTAAAATACATCTTGAAACAGTTAAAACATAAAAATAAGGTGCACTATGAAAGTTAGAAATTAGAGGTAATACTAATAACAGTAATAATACGTACTATGCTTGTTTTATTGTTAATCACATAAACTAGTTATTGGTAAGATATAGAAAAACCGTCTACTACTCTGTACAAGGACAAAGTCGGCATTTTTTAAATAGTTTGGCAGGAATTTAAATTTACAAGCGGTGATCACACTAATTCTAGAACACACTCTGCACACTCGTGGACCTATGAATTAACATGTTATAGTAGTGCACGTGCATTTTCATAAACTAACATAAATTTTAAAAAATCGATTTTTATTAACCCTGAGTCTGTCTTCAAATAGTCAGTACTACAGTCGTTAAAATAGTTTTATAGCTTTTGGCGTTTTTATTAAAAACAAATTTGATAAGTGGGAGTCGGAGTCGGGTAATTTATACGGACTCTCACTCCGACTCCGACTCCACCCTAAAAGTTCCGACTCCTCGACTCCGACTCCCGATTCCGACTCTACAGCCCTGGTTTTTTCCCAATCGAGTAATTAGTAGAGGAACTTGGGCAGCAAATTCACCTGATCTTACTCCGTTAGATTCCTCCATCTTCGGACATCTTAAAAATGAAGTCTACAAAGAAACAATTAATAAGTTAGAGGACCTGATGGAGTTCATCAGAATTAAATGCAATGATATAACATCTGCAATGTTGCACCACGTTTTTGTTAACATGAAACGTAGGGTAGCATTGTGTATTCAGTAAAATAGTGGACACTTTGAGCACTTGTTGTAGCCCAACAATAACTGACCCTTTTCTAAGAACTGCCTTCAGCCACCAGGTTATTTTCCTTCTGTTGCTTTTAAGTTCTGTATTTGAGAAATATTTTTTTTTCTATAGCACATGTTAAAGTGTGCTTTTATCAACTCAAAACAAAAGGTCAAATTTTACTTTAACAGCAAGGGTAGATAAAGTAGCTCTTTAACATCAAGGATAGATAAAGTAATTTAATGTTCTAACTTTTGTTTAAATTAAATATGACAGCTTCGCATTATCGTAGCAACCCAATCTAGCTACTGACATTTTGAAATGTCATGGACTGTCTTTATTTTCTTTTGAAATTGTTAAAGTTCTTGCTATAGAAAAAAATATTGTATTATACACGACGATAAAGTTATTTCTATCCACTCTTGAATCATTAACGTCTCGACTTCGTCTCGGCGTTAAACGATTCGCTCGTGGATAAAATTTAACTTTATCGTCTTGTATAATAAATTACTATTATCTTACAGTAGCAGCTTTTATCATACATTATACAATTGTTTTCAGTGACTAAAATGAAGTTTTATTTACTAGTGAGTATAAAAGATGATATGTTTTGCAACGGCTGTTTTATGACGCACTGGGTCCCAAATGGCGTAACACAGAATGATTTTATATTCACTATAAGGCTAATTACAATAACAGATTTGAAAATTCGGGAAACCACTAACTGCTGTTGATCGTAGCGTCCGGTGACCCCCAACAGCTGTGCTAATAATTCTTCGATAGGAGTCCTATGGCTGCCATCTTTTCTTCACGTCCTTCCATTGGCTTGCACACACGCACCATAACAAATCCAACGATTAATAGGCACAGAGGCAACGGCTTCAAAAGGCACACAATCAATTTTTAACTACTTCAAAAGTGGTACTACGCAGAAGCCGCCGGGGGCACGAATGCAAAAACATACGTTGGTTTAGTAGTAAGATTGTCGTAAACTAGCCATTGAGAGTATTTGGGAAGATATGTGGAGTATGAAGCAAATTATTAAATCTTTGATAAAGTGTAAGATCTTTCCGAGGTTAATTGGAGAGGAATTTTGGAATGGTTGCGGTTGTTTTGTTGTTGGTAAGGTGGGTACTTGATTGTGCTGCTTGACTGTAAAACATTCGGTTTGATGGGGAATATTGTTACTCGGACATTATTTTAGGATTGCGTGCTACAGTTCGTTGTCCTTGGATCTGCTGGTGATGAGGACGTCCTATGTAGCTCCCGGGATGTTCTCCTCCGCAATTGACAGATTTAGGTGAATCGTTGGTATTTTTCTTGCATACATTCGATGCGTGATCTTCTAGACACTGGCATTTATGACACTGCCGGATGTTCGTTGCTTTCTTTCGCATTTCTACCGTGACAATAAAGTGGAAAATTGTTTTTAGTTCAAAAATGTCTTTGCCGGTTTCAATAGGTGTGACAATTACGCCAAATATGGGAACTGGATGTTTATTTTTACTATTAGTTAAGCGGGTCACACTAACAACAGGCATTTTTTAAACCAGAATTTAATTTACAACAACCAATTCAAAAACTTACTATCCTTAACTGAAACTTCGATGTCATACAATCACAAAGGCAAGGTTTTATATTCTTTTTAGCACGTTATAATGTAGATTTCGCTTGCGTCGCTGAAACCCACTCGTCAAAAGGAGAACAATTCAAAGTAAGCGGGTATAGAATCTTTCGCAAAGACCGAACAGCACGGGGAGGAGTGTCAACTAAAAACTAATTTGGAGTACAGTGCAACAGTTGATTTACACTTGATCAACCTTGAAGCAGTATGTATTGATCAGAACAACAAAAGTTGGAGCCGCCTACAAACAACGTAACAAATCACTAATTGAAAATGACATTCGAAACCTATTCACGTTCGAAATACCAATAGTTGTTATTGGGAATCTCAATATAGTAAGAGCACGCTTTGGGGATGTTGTGCTAGCAATCCAAGTGGCAACAAATTTAACGATTTTGTAGCAAAATACCAACTATAAGTACCTGCCCAAAATGAATACACATACCATCCGTACAGAAATGATCATCAGCCGGATATCTTAGATATAAAGATTGCCAAAAATTTCACTGCACCTATTCAGCAGCCAGTTATCTAGGAATTAAATTATGATCACCTTCCGATGCTAATAACATTTGCCACTACACCAGCTTAGAGGACATCTATACCAAGAATGATAAATGGTTATGTCGGTTGGGAAAAGTTTCAAGAAAACCTAGACAGATAACTAACAATCCTATATTCAATAATAAATGTACGTAAGATTGATGCGCATATCAAAATTATTGCTACAGTAATCAATAAGCCGGCCATACACCTAGAGACTTCTCTTCCGCCGACTTGGTGAGTGATAAACTAAAACCTTATTAGCCGACTATCTTAAAGACATGTCTGCAGAAAAATCTGACCATCTTAACATTTTGCAGACCAAACTGTGTGTTAGTGGATGACATTTTTCGACTTATCTGCAGACTTTGCCAAAACTGTGGAATTTGGTGTTGATAATAACGGGTGTTCATAAACAGTCGTCATCCCAGTAGGTTTTGACTTTAGAAACGTATGTCTATAAAAATTGAGAAAAAATGCGCTATGACAGTACTCAATGACGTTTCATTGTGTTGCACGAATTAATCAAAGACATAACATTTTGTTTTTCAAAGCAACTGGGATGACGACTGTTTATGAACACCCGTTAGTTTATAGTGGAAGTCTTTAAGGTTTTTGGTGATGTTTTGTACTGTTTTGTTATGTTAGTGAGAAAATTCTCAGAAGAAATAACAAAAAGTTACATTGTATTTGGCTATGTTTATTATACTACAACTACAAAACACCGAAACAAAAGAGTAAAAAAAAATACTTCAAAAAGAAACGTTTAAGTCATTTGCAGATTTGAAGAAATTTATAATTTAAAATTTTCTTTACTCATAAAACGGGTATCAATGATATTATTTTCAGCCATTTTTTGGGAAAAGATTAAAAAATCGAAGAATTTAACATGTGTGATAAGACTGTGCACTCCCCCCCGTTTACATACTACAAATATTCAAACAAAAAAGTTAAATTAGAAAACAATGGCAGAAAACGACATCACAAATCTTTAAAAACGCAATTAGACTAGAACTTCAAAAATATAAGGTGTACATATTTAAAAAACGTTGAGAATATTGAACCAAACAGATCAAACTTACGGAAAGCAACGAAAAACATATGCCGGAAGCCAGAAATAATACCAACTCTATCCACACCAAATGGTGTACATACACCTCTGACGAAAATAAAAGCAACTTATTTGCAAGCCACCTAAAAAACATCTTTCTACCAACTATCCCAGAACATAACATGCTCCACTCCCACAAAACTATTACTCACATAGAATCTCCCCAACCAACTGCAACCGATTTTGATAAGCTCACAACACCAATCGCATCATTGAAAGGACCCTAAGTTCTGATTTCATACCCAACATCGTCTGCAAGAACCTCATTAAAAAACCAGTAGTGCTCGTAACTTCTTTGTTCAACGCCTGCTTAAGATTAGGAAACTTCCCTACTAAATGGAAATATGCACAAATCCTTATGCTCTATAAATAGACAAACAACAAATAAGACAGTAGTATACTTTCAACACTATACAAATTATTTGAAAAAGTTATGAGCAATTGGTTGAATTTCTAATTAACTTAGCACAACATAATTCCTCCAACACAATTTGGCTTTAGTGAAGGTTTCTCGGCAGTTTAGCAGTTACAAAGAATTATTGAAATAATAGAAGGTGTCTATGATAATAAGCAAGATACTGTAGCTCCCATCCTAGATATCACCCAGGCCTTCGATAACGAGTGAATAGAAGGACTAAAATACAAATTACTTCACTTACCACTACCCCAATATTTAACAGCAACCTTATTCTCGTTACTCGATAATAGAACATTTTCGGTTCGTATTAATTGCGACATCTCTGAAAAAAACGTATACATTCAGGTTTTTTTCTGGTTAATATTTACGTGAGTTTTGGAATTTTAACAAGGTTGGCAACTTACATCGTTCCACAGTGACATAAAAGACAGAGAGAGATGATATATGATTTACTTCGTTACCCTTAAACGAAGAAAATGTAAATACCATCAGAGTATTCAGTTGTGTGTCTGGGTCGGTAGAAGTGTTTAAAACGTTTAAGATAGTAACTATGATACCCATCTTAAGTAAAGAGGCTGCCATTCTTGCGCTTCTTACTACATGTGCCAATAACTGTACCAAAAATTCTTTGATAACAACATCGTCGATGGTCATGAAGAAATAACGAATGTAAACATTCATGCACAAAAACACTATTTAGTCAATTTTTCTAAAGGCTGAGAGCAAATGTTGTTGGTGTTATGTAGACAGAGTTTATTTATTTATTTACAAAAGAACACAACAGGCACGAACCCCGATTACAGTGTTCTCAAAAGAAAAAATATACAAAACATAAATGCAAAATTACAAAACAAAACATAATATTTTAATACTAGTCACTATTCATAGGTGCACACCTCAGGGTACTTTCTAACTGTCTCATGTAACTTCTACCTGCATTTATTTTCATTGGTGTTTAAAATGTCCAGCTTCTCATTTTGTAACGTTAGTTTGTTGTAACATAAACAAATTCTTATAATTGCAAGAATTTTCTAATATCGGTTCTATATTTTGTGTAAAACAACGTTTTAGTTCTTGTTCTATAAAAAGGCATATAGAATAAAATTTTTGATCGAAGCTATTTTATTATGCAATAATTTGTAGAGAAACATGAGCAATATGACTGCTCGTCTTTGTACTAATTGAAACATTTGAAATTCAAATTGTTAGTTATTCTCCTGTGATGCATTCACGATCATTCCTGAGGGAAAATGTGTTGTTTACTAACACGCCATAAGTGAAAATGACATATTGAGGGGTAAGCAGATGGTCGTTAAAATTACTTTGATATAATAGATGATGTATTTCTTTGTAAAAAATTTGGTGTCATTAGAATATGTTGGTGTTCTGGTCGATTATTCGTTGATGAACGTTTCTTCACGAGCAGATTTATTCCTGTTTCAGGCCTGTGACAGAAGTTCAGGCGAATTGGACAGTGTGTCAAGGTTATGTACTAGCGATAAAGTGACTTTTGAATAATTGATGTTGAGAAATATTTGAAAGTTGAACATAAAACATTTAACATTTACAATAAATATAACTTAAAAAGGAAAAACATTACATTAACGTTCCTACCTGGACATTATTTTAGGTTAAGTGGAGGAACAACGTTAGTTGAACTTCGCCTTTTTTCTTGTATCCGAGAAAATAAAGCCATTTATTATTATTATTAGATGTAACTGCTAAAAATAACATACATTATAAAAGTAATGGAATAAACCCAGTTGCCTGCCATCGAACCAATAACGGCATCTCAAGAGCAAAATTTGTTCACATATTCAGTAACGTATGACAAACAAGTGATATCAGTGTGCAAAGACACATTCTTCTCAATGCATCGAATTGGCAGGAAAAATTGAAATCTTACAAGAACGCCACCATAATCGGCCATATAAAATTAATGATGAAGTATTTTTATAATACACATCATATGAAATAGTTTCTTTCTAAAGAGTCCTATAGTTAGGCTATATAAGTCGTAGTAGAAGTGAAAAAATAATACAACACAATACAATGGTACCACACTGAAACAAAAGCAAAAGAAATACCAAGACCAAAATGGATGGAAGACGTTTTGAAAGATCTAGGAATAATGGGTGTACAAAATTGTAGAAAGAAAACATACAAACAAAAGAAAAAAGGTTTAATCGAGTTCGATGTCTGGAATCTTTTTAATATTGTATCTCAATTTGCTCTATTTGGTTGTCAGTAATTTTCGGTAGGTATGTGAATACAACTGTATTTTTATTGCTTTGTAAACAAAGTTCTAAAAATTTATTATTATAAACTATGTCAGTTTACTATTCCAAAACTTTAATTGAATAGGTATTACATTCAATAATACTTCCTACAACAAAGCATAAAAACTGGAGTATTCGTTTATTTTTTTAGGTAGTTACTACGTAGTACCAAAACATGTGAACCAGATACGAGGCTACTTTTGATACTTCCTCATTACATCTGAATAAGGTCTACACTTCTACATGGAAAGTCGTGTCAATTTTTATGGTATGCTCTGATGAAAAAACTTTTTCTGTTAAATATTATTAAGTGTGCAAACTTCTCTTAATAATCAGCAGTTTGTGTTTGAAATATTATGTAAATTACTTAGTACTTCCAACTCTAAATTCCATAGAGTATCTTTACAGAAAATTTTAATTTGAATATGCCAAGCCTCGATAATAATATTAATTTGACATTCTTGGAACTAATTGATTGCATTCAAGTCACTGATAAACCCACATTTTTCAGGCGACTTTCCCAATAGGCATCGATTGGATAGTGATGTTACGAATGTACATTGGATTGTTAATTATGATGTGATTGATAACTGTGACTTTTCTGATCATTCCTAAATTCTTTGTTCGATACAGATTGATACAAGTCGTAAATGCCTCCAATTATTCGGTCTTTTCTCAATTAATTTAACATGTCGTTAACTGAAGCTCTTTGGGACTTAATATATTATAAAATTGAGTGTAACGTTTATTTTTAGACCCATTTAATAAAACGTCTATATGACACGATTTTTATAAATATGTCCAAATAAATCCGAACCTAGTACCTGGCTTACATATGATATCAAATGAATGATTGCACCTTAGAGTAAATATAGTAAAAAGTATGTTAATTATTGTTAAATGGGTTGGCTATATACAGGCTGCCCATTTAATCGTGTAACATCTAGGTAGGCAACACATTTAACACACTCATGATTTTCACAAAGTTCTAAATACAAATCGAGCGTCGTAAGATGGAAACTTAAAGTACAACATGAGAATTCAAAACTACATCACGATGAAATGTCGAAACGGTTTTTTCATACAACATTAGGCTATTAAATTCACTAAATCGCCAAATGCCACTGGTCCCATGAGTTTACAGTTTCCCTTCTCAATGATAACACTTCTGGATTTCTAGTTACATATTTAATACAGAGAATCTCGATGTACAAAACTAAACAAGCTTGTGCTTGTTAAACTTTCTAGATTTTTTTTATGTATAGTAAAATGTATGTATCGGGAGAATGTATATAGGTAGTTGATAGAATTTTCAACAATATGAAGCAACTGACATAACTTTAAATTTACAAGACTATTCAACTCAATTGTCATCTATCAAAAACTGTCCAATAAAAATACAAGAGTTGACGTCTTTGAGCCAATAAAAATGAACTATATTGACAATTTTCACTAGTGAAAATAATCGACAATTTTCACTAGTGGTATAGTGAATATTTTAAACAAATGTGATTTTTATTAGAAAAACTCAATATTAGTGTTCTGTTACTATACAAATTGCGTAGTTTGTTGCTAGATTTACTGAAAACTAATTTGAAAAAGTAGTTTGGTTCATTGAATAGTCCCTCGAATGCCATTCTTAGTCAAAGTTAAGTAGAATATTTTTGTGGTGGTATCACTCATGTCCATTGCGCTTGGGATTAGGATCACAGCAAAAATATTCGACATAACTTAGACTACTCATGGTATTATAAGTGAAAATTCAAACAATGAATGCAATCTGTGTCGACAACACTGTTGATCAACAGAAGTTGGTTATAAGGCTTGAACTATTGACTTCTAAGGGAGATTGCTCTGAGAAATAAAAGCTTTTAAAATCTTAAGTATTTTACCTATTACAAACTCTTACGTAACACTATATTATTAGAGAAAAAATCAAATTTAAATAGCAATAACCATAGCATGAAATCACATGAGAAAGCAAAAAATGTATTTACAGTTTTTCCTGTTACTTCTCAATTATAGATTTAAAATGTTAATTTTCTATCATCAGAACCAAAAATGAACCTTTTCTACAACAAACATCTGCATTGAAAAAACATTCCTTAACCACCATAAGTGAACTTAGTTGACTCAAGTTGATTCTATGAAAAAGTATCCACCACTTCAGCATTGCTCGTAATGTCTAATCAAACAGCAGTTCAACAATAATTAATACTCCACCTGCAATCATTATCAAAATATCATATTATTACTTAAAATATGAAATTCGAAAAATCCTTAATTTTGGTAATGCTTTTTAAAAAATAAAAATACCAGTTTTACCAAACCGAGTTTGGAATATTCATCTAAGTTTATACAATTGGTAGATAAAAAATAACACAAACTGTTACGTAGAACAAGTATGCAGCTATGAACACATTTTAAGCGTCAATGATAATAGCAATTAATATTTCAAGCATATCAAATATTATTTTATAAAATGTGCTTGTTTATTTTTTGCAAATTTTATAAAATACCAACGGATGAATTGGAAGCGGTTTTCAGAGCGACCGAGCAACAGGGGTTGTTCTACCGGTTATTAGCGGCTTGTATCTGCAGGCCAACAAAGAAAGAGGGGCCCAGGCATTGTGGAACTTGCTGAGGGCTTGAGTTAAGCCTTAGTTTCTATTGCGAAAGCAACATAAACGTGAGGAATATTTATCCTAAAAAATTTAATTTAGTGATTTCTAAGTGGTGTAGGTTTTTTGTACACTTCTAGCAAAAGCGTTATCTGAGTATTTTTTGTTTGTGACGTGTATTTACTTACTGCTATTGTTATCACCTATGCAAAGCTTTAACTACGTAATAAGGCATTCGATGATACTATATACAGGTTGCCTAAAATTGTACAGAACAATTCCATGAGTTAGAAAAGGTTCAAATACTATTTTCAGCTATAATATTGCAAGAACGGTGATAATTACGACATAATTTTTCTCACGCCCACATACGAAAGTGGCAGTTTCCATACAGTCAAGTAGCCACGAAAAATGACAGTATCGTTCACCCGGTCGTTATCATAACGAACGTGTTTGTTATGAAAGAATGCACAATTCACAGTTATACAATGGGCTGAATATATCATTTTAACCTAAAAATTGCCGACAGTATGTACCTAATTTTAACCTAAAAATTGTGGACAACCTACTGACTACTCAGTTGTCACAATAAAGCTGTCATTCATTAACTTGCAAACGCGTGTATTTTTGTGGTTGTGGGTAAAATACCGTCCACAATTTTAAGTCACTCAGCTCCGCTACGCTTTGCCTCGTTTCTCAGATATACTCGCACGATGTTCTCACTTTCGCAGCTTATGTAACATACTATACTACAGTTTTCGAAGGCAACGTAATTAAGGAAGTTGCAATAAAATTATGAGTATTTATTAATGGCCGAAACATAACTGGAGAGAAAATACTTTTACAAATTTATTCAAAATGATTTACTTACACAAAATGTTCTTGAACGGGTCTATTATGATATTGTATTCATTGTAACATTTTTGTAATAAAATACTCGTTACACCACCTCATGTTTACCGCCAAATCCTTTAGTAGCATCTCCAAATCATTCTTAATGTGATTTCGATTAATTTCAAATTTTAGATTAGCACAGAAGCCGTAAAAATGTTTGCTATTGATAGTATTTTGCGGCGTATTTTCTTCAATAATCTTATCTATTGAACCATTATTTTAACTACCAAACGACGAATGTGAAACTGTCGGGATTTCCTTGTTGTGTAGGAATGTAATTTTATAAGTGATAACTAGAGACCCTGTATAAAGTGTAAGATAAGAAATGGGACAAGTGGACCCAGTTTTCAAGGATAAATTGATTAATTCCTATGTTTTTGAAAGAATGTTTCAAGATGTTGCCATTGCCAAACTGACATTAACCTAAAATTACAAATTTCTAAATGTTATAGATATTAACGATACAAGTTTGATTATGAGCATCTGAGCCGTAATGTCACTTGTCATTACAGCAAAAATTGAAAATGTCAAACGGCATTAATCATTTCTACAATGGAAAATGGTGCCAACCAATCCGCATTAATCATCGGTATTTCCCGTCTCTAATTCTAATATAGAGAGTCTCTAGTGATAGCTACCCTTGGGTCCTTTTCAGGTAAATGATGTCTTGATTACTTATTACCGAACACATGATTAGAAATTGAAGCATTGGATATGATGTCAATATAACCAAAAATTTTTCCATAAGAGTAACCGAAATAGAAAATGCACTATTTACTTTGGTAACTACTTGTTGCCTAGCTACCAAAGTTTGCCTCTTCTATTTCTATTACTCTTCTGAAAATGGTATTTGAACCTTTCTCAACTGATGAAATTGCCATATTCCGTACAACTTTAGGCATCCTGTATGATGCTAATAAGCGCAGCCCCACAGTATATCGTGATTTCCGTGCCAGATTGAAACACAAGATTTGCAAACCAAAGAAATTTGTGAATGGAAATACTATTGCCTCATAAATTTAATCATCAGCATACTGATCTCCTCCGTATATTTTATCGAGCAGCAGTTCATCGGAATTCTTTTAACCGCTAGACACTCCAATAGCAAATTAAAATAAACTCACTAAATCGAAACTCTGTTAGCTTCAAATGATTCGTCTGCTAAATCTTTCAAAATTAATATATTAATGACTACTTAGATATCATTTCTGGTCAGACTAATTCAGGAAGACGGAGTGCAGTTCTTTGAGTACTAACGATTAATTTAAAAGCAAAAAAAAGGCCCAACGAATCTGTCTCAATTAACAATATTCATAAAGAATTCGTAAACTCCAGTAGCATAATAAACCTCAAAAACAGCTCAGGTAGCAGTAACGTAAAAGCAAGATCACAATGCTAGTAGCACAGTATATAATCACGAATTCAATATTATTTAGTAAAACGTATAGCTAATTATTTGCTAAACGTAGGTTAAACATAGGGTAATAAATCTAGTCTAAACTAGTTTATAACACAGATTAAAAAATACAAATATAAATTACAACAGTTTTAAAAGGTGTATCGGAGATTAATGTCGGCTTCGTGGCTTGAAAAACATTGAGTACATTCAGGTTCGAAGCTCTTGAAGCGTACTGTACATTAGGACCAGCCTCCGAACTTCCGACGGAATTCGTCAGGTCCAGTAGCAATCGAATGAGGCATTCAAAACCGGATCACTGTCTACAGTATTAAATGGTTTTACATAAAGGAAAATCAAAACTTGTTACTCATTTCCTTTGTTGAGCCTCTTTTAACAGCTAAGAAGGTTACGTAACTAGCATAGATAACGTGGGAGCTACAACCCCAAACAGCCCATAGAAAGGTCGGAAACGGCTTTCAGAGCCGATAACGGGTCAAGTTCGACTCCCTCAATGTGGTAAATTTCCCAAAAACTTCCGTGAAGCAATGCAGGGGGAGGCTAAAAAGCCTCTCCGAACCTGCGGCTATAAGAGAAATGCCCAAAATAGAATCAAGAACGCCTTAAACACGGCACGAAAACCTTCAAGCGACTTACCTCAGATGGTAGAGCCGCGTGCCAAAAAGTATTAGCAGAGCGCTTCTTCGAATCAACCGAAAACTAAAGTGAGGTAACTTCCTCTGAAACTTTCAAAACTGCGGTCATCCGCTGCACAGTGAGACGAATTCCTTCAAACCAAATGCCGCAAAAACTTGGACACTTTTAGTAGACGCTAACTGCTGGCCATCAAGCACCAAAAAGGCAGAGGGACTACGAGAAAAAAAGCCAAGTTTGAGTCGCTTTTTGTGCCAATAAGAGCAATATCATAGAACGGGAAGATCTAAACTGCTCGCACATACCTGCGCAATCGAATCGTAGCAAGACCTTCACATAACGCTTCAATCTAAATTAAATGGCGAATTGAGAATACCCTTTTGCGTTCAACGGGGCCCACTAGATAATGTGCGGAGACATGGGTTTCCCATAATGTGTATAGGTACTAATTTTAAAAGGCGCGATCAATATCTTTATTACATCAACTAACAAACCTAAATAGGAAAGTTCGGTTATGATCTTGACTATTGCTACTTACAATGAAGGTTCAAAATCACTCTTTACAGTCGAAGACTATCAGATAAATTATAGTTGGTTATAATAATATAATAACACAACGTGAGTGCTACGTAATTCAAGTTATATTATTTAAATCGATATAAGTCGGTAAATTATTAAATAATCCATAATGGTGTATTAAGCCTGGCAGCTTTTACAAAATTTTTGATTAATGTAAAAGCTTAATTCAATTATAAAATCTATAGGTAAAGGAGTGGAGATAAATCCAATCTTCTATCCAAGACGTGATCACGATATGTTTACAGATACCAGTTTACGTTTTGATTAATTAACAAATTAATACACATTAGAAATACTCATAAAATTTGGGGTGTATCATTGCTCATTATGAATCTAGACTATCGGAGTATTGAACTCTTTCAAGATTGGTTTATGGCAGTTTGAATTACAATCACGAATAAATATAGCTATATTACAAAATTAACTTCATTCGGTTATGTGACGTCTCCAGCATTGATCCAGGTCATTGACGAAGTCCCAACTTCGCGCTGGTTTTCTAGCGACACATTCAAATCGATCCGTTTGTAGTAACGGAGGACGATAGAGAAATAGAGCCCAACAATCACCGAATCATAAATCCCACAGCAAAAGCGATAGAGGAATAACCTCGATAAATCTCGCTGAAGATTTTTTTTATGTTAATTTTGCTGGAAGTGTAGTCATGACGAAAAAACAAAACCAAAGAATTATTAAAGTTACCAACACAAAGTTCCGAAATGGTTCTAACTTAATTGAGATTTTCTTGCAGTTAATACGCAACCGAGTGGAATCCAAAGGTCATATTGCGTCTAACTTTGTTAAGCAGGCGGTCCATTCCAAACCTTAACAACGAACGTCTAGGGGAAACCAAGACAGTAGGAGAAATCACGTATCCATTCAATAAGACAAATCGGTGATGAATTCTTAAGAGGGAACTGTCAATTCAAGGCACTCTGACGGGTCCACAGCCATTACTAGGGCAGGCGTTCACCGTAATAAATTAATCCTAAATTATCTAATCATAGTAACCTCTCAAATGTCAAACGAAACTTCACTTGACAGGTAATTTTCCCAATCTCCACTCTAAAGTCAATTTGTATTTTCAGGAGGAGCTAACAAAACACTAGACGTTACCAACCGACGTCCATTTAACGCTGTAGTTACCAAATAAACCAAACTACATTTTAGTAGCCGTTTGGCGCGGTCACAAGCACAACACATGATTACAGTAGCATTCATTGATCTTCTTCCTAGGTAGCACTTTTCTACAGCAAATGACTCTCTATATGTTTATAAACAAATACGTATACCTTACTTACTTTTCTTCTTTATAGGCATAGGACCTGTTCTACTTCGAGTTTCAAACCTGTTCTTGAAATGTGGAGTTCCAGCTATTTTTCCATCGTTTTGGAGGTCTGCCTGTTTAAACTTGATTTAAACACACATAAATTTAATAACAAAATTTACGAAACCAGTCAGAAGTTCTAAATGTAATTCTGATTTCATAAACAAACAGTTTTAATCTCCAGTTTTACTTCATAATTTCGCAAGTTTATATTTAATTTAGATCTGTTTTAATCTTGAATTAAAACAGGCAAATTTCAGTTCCCATTTACGAAATATTAACAAACGAATATTGTTTCGCAAGCATTGAGTTTAACCACCGCAGTAAATTGCAACTTAGCATTTCGCTCAGTACGCGACGTAGAAACCCAAGTTCACCGCACCATCCTGCAAACACATGCGGAACTATAAAAAGCTTATTGTGCTGAATTGTCATCTTCGTACCTTAAACGCGTTCCATTAAACTACACTATTATGAACTTTGATATGTTACTTAGTTAAGCATTCTTGTTTTGTATAAATACACGTTTATTTTCGTAATAAAAATAATCTGCATTTAATGTCTGATTCATTCACTACGTCGCCACCCTAATACTAAGCCATAATATCATCGAGACTTGAGGCTGTGTTTCTTAGGGTGGTTTACTGTCGTCCCTTTTAAGTACCATTGACTACATTGGTTTAAAACGTAAACGCAGTCTCGTTTACGTGCTTTAAGGGATAGAACCAGCGCAAAGCAACGGAATCCTGATCTTCGTTTTCTGCTATTAAAACTATGCCGCCAGCAAGCTCTACGATTTTAATGATTTCTGGTTTCATTCTACATATATCCTTCGTTAACGGTTTTTGTCTGATGTATTGTTCTGCAGATTATTGAACAAATAGTAGCGAGATTAAGCTATCTCCTTGTCGTATTCCTTTTGCTAATTTTATTTTTTCTGTTAATTCGTTATTGCATATTACTTTCGTATAGTTATCACTATTCAGTTCACATATTATCCATGTTATTGCTTGGGGAATGTTTAGCTCCTGTAGAGTTAGTATTCCATCTTTTAGTTTTACTCTATCGAAGGCCTGAGTCATGTTGATAAAAGATAAAAATACAGGTTTCTGAAATTCTATTGCTTTCTCCTTTACTTGTCGAATTATAAAGACTGCATCCGAGGTAGATCTGTTTCTATCGGAAACTCTGCTGCTCTTTATTTACTGCTTTATATTTGTTTATTTCTTCTTTTATAATGCTGATTCAAGAAGGGTTATTCCCCTATGATTGTTTGTGTCTTCTCTATCGCCTTTTAAATCGCATAAGGGTTACAGAATGTATTACCTATTGCAGCTACAAAAGCGAATACGTAAGCAAGGAATCGTCTGAGAACGAAACTAATGCGAAAGCACAAGTAGGAATAGGAAAGGATCAAAACGGTTAAGAAAGTATGTGGAAAGTTAGAAAAGTCGGATGAGAGTTAAAGCATATTTAGGAAAGTTTGGGAAAAGTCTGGACGATTTGGAACGTACAGGGAGGGTTAGGAAATGCGCAAGAAGGCCGTAAACATTCAGTAAAGATGGGAAACGATGGGCAGGATTATACAAGAATGAAGAGGTTTGGCAAAGGATCAGGAAGGCTGCGATAAACCAGGACTGTTAAAAAAGACCTGAAAAGTTAGGAGAAGACCCAGAGGGTTAAGAGTATTAGATTAGGAGTATTAGGAATGTACGGAGAGGGTTAGGAAATGAGTAAGAGGATTAGGAAATGACTAGAAGTATTAGGAAATGTTCAGGAAGGTTAGACAATTATCAGCATGAGTAGAAAGAGACTAAATTTGAGAAAGAATCAGGAGCGCTGGGGAAGATCCTACAGTATTAGGATAGGCCCAGGAGTATTAAGAAGGTGCCAGGAAGATTGGAAAAGAACCTAGAGGGTTAGCGAAGAACCACTATCCCAGAGATAAAGTTCTAGGCATGTTTTTTTTAAATATGATTTCCCCGAAGGTCTAATCCATGATCTGTTACCATTTCATCACAAAAAAAGTTGTGCTATGACTATGGAATAGTGAATAAAAATTTTAGTAAATAGGAAAGTGGCATCGAATATCACCAGCGATTCATTACGTTCAACGCTTATATTGGGTATAAGTTCAAAAAAATAGACTGAATTGGAAACATACGAGGGGAATTTACCAGTGAACTTTCTGAGGATATTGTTTGGGTATTTTGCTAATGCAATAAAAGTAAGGTAATCTATGTTACAGACGATGAACTTGAAGGAAAAGTCCTGTTTGTGAATTTTGGCAAGACCATACAGCCGAGCGGGCTTTGAAGCGCAAGAAATTAACCTCCGTTGAATATCAATGGGAAGCTCTGAAGATTTTATGAAAGAATTTCGATTTTGAGAGTTGAGTCGCTCGAAAAAGGGGCCGTAAGAATAATCTTGGAGTTATAGCCGCAGCAACAGTCTTCTTCCTGATATCCACCAAGCCACCGATGGCATAGAGTATCTTTAAAACAAAACATTAAAACAGTGTTCCAACTCCCGAGCAAGATCTCACTGGCTCTTGTTTCACCCAAAGATACATTAAATACCAGGTCATATAATAGTTATTTATTGTAGTATACGGGTGAGAGAAAAGTTGAGCCATCGATGCCGTCAGGCCGAGGGGGGTCTTTTCTCGAGTGGATTATTTGTAATAACACAGGTGTGCCATACAAAATGTTATCCAACAACTCAATAAATATCTGAAAAACATAAGTTTTGTATTGACAGCCCTGAAAAGTGATACTGACAAATTGGAACGTACCGAGAGATCAAATAAGTTTATAATAAGAGTTTCTTGTGATTCGTGTTATACGTTTGGCAGTACTGAAGTGTATTGTTAAGCTCTGTCAAATTCGAAGTTATTAAATTAGGTTTTTTTGTTATTTGACACAGACTGACGCAAAATTTAACCTGTAAATCTCGAATTTTACATAGCTTGACAGTGTTGCCAATAATGAAGTTGTGAGTGACATGGTTTTTATGTCACTAGTGGATTATGGTTTTTACTTTACTAGTGGTTTATGAACTACTTTAGAGGTCTAAAATCGATCTAGTAATAGCCTTATAGCTAGGAGGTGTTGGATACAGGTAATTATAGTGTTTCTTGCTACCGTAAGGCTGTAGATTCAGTAAAATCCCGTATATCTGAATACCAGCCTTGTCTCAGGTCGTTCATCATCAGTCATGGGAAAACATCAACGCGATAACGGTCACAATATCATTTTCAATAAAACTTCTGTTATCTGCAAACTCCCGTTCTTCTCTATCAGAAAGATACTTCAAGCGATTGAGATTTACAAACACCCCAATAATCTCCATCGAAATTAAGGCTATCCTCTTCGTTCCTCTTCACCACGGTGTAAGATATTCAGGTGATTCGACTTCTTACCATTTGGCAGATTGCGCTGGCTAATTTTTGTCCTAGTTCCGTGCGGATCCAACAGGTGGCGAAAGAGTAGAGCGGTAAAACGTCAGTTTGACGTTTCGTAACATTTAATTATATTTTGTGTTATAAGTTGTGATGCTGGTTTAATATTGTGTATTGGTAAAAAAGTATCTGTTTTTAGCGCCGTCAAATACCGAAATTCAAAAGAAGCGGCAATAAAAAAGGTTGTTTGTATTAACCTAGAAACCACTATTTGGACTATACTATAAGGGAGCAACTCAGTCCTAATTGAGAAAATATTACTGCTTGTTAGGCTGCAACTCTAAAGAATCTGTTGCCAACAAGTTGCTTGTCTATAAAACTGCTGACACCAACATAGAGCTGCAATATCCAGTTGTGGAGTACCTACCTCGTATCGCATTCAGCAAATGTTGAAATCTTTGAACAAGAGAGGCAGTTCAGTGCAGTGCGAAATGTCTTCAGGGATTAGAAATACATCCTAATCCACATGCAGTCAAGCTGAATAGACGTGCTAGTGCAGTGGGCGGACCCCTTATTTGGCAGTTTTAGTATAGTTAAAGTTGGGCTCTTCCTACTATTACTGTGATGTTCTGCTACAGAATTGCTGTAAATTTTATAAAAACGGGTGGCGATTATAAACTTCAGGTGGTGGCAAAGGTCAGTCAGCTTCCATCAAAGAGCAGTCCGACGAAGATGATGTGGTTCAACGTATTGTTAAGAACATTCTGGTGTATGGAGATTTTATGGCCAATTTGATGAGAAGTTTAAGCAACAGTTCTGAACACGACCAGCGTATTTCTACCGTAGAAGAAACTGGTGCTTCTCAAAACACAACTATCCAAACACACGATTTTAAAATGTATTCTCTTGAACAATATTTAAGACGAAGTAACCTGAATATTCTAGAGATCAAGAAGCTTCCAATGAACTAAGATACAGACCAAGTTCTTACAATTTTTGCGCTTCCAATCCAAGTTCCCAAGAACGCAATTGAAAGAAGTCATAGATTGAGGAGCAGGAATTCAAGTCTACCCACCCCAGTCATTGTGAAGTTTGTTAATTATAACCTCCGACAACGAATTTTCAAATCAAATAAAAGGAACCCTGGTTTTCATAAAAGAAGACCTAACAAAAGCAAGGCAATCATTTTTGCGTTCTGCTCAACAAATATATGTTTTTACCAATGTCTGGTCGCTGATGGCAAAGTTTTTAAGATTTAGGGCCGGTTGCAGAAAGCAACGTTAAGTCTGGTGTTAGCTAACACGACGTCAAAGTGAACAAAAACGAATCAAATCTCAAACGTTTATGGTAACTAATACATTAGTAAACAAAATTTGATGCGATTTTGTTCACTTTGACGCGACGTTAGCTAACACCAGACTTAACATTGCTTTCTGCAACCGGCCCTTAATGAGCTACTAAGTTACACAAAGAATCATTGAAAATGAACAGGGCTATGCAACAAACATTACAGTAGTTGATATACGTTTTCTGAATTTCCCTTGTCTCTAAAGCAGAATCGTGTTGCCCTAACTCTCTCCTCATCGTAATAATAAAATAACGTTGCACGCAATTGCAAAACGTCGGTGAAGTCAATTTGACATGCATAACCCTGTTCATTTTCAATGATCGTAAGTGTACCTACTATTCCACATGAAGCTGTGTTTATATTTTTAGCATGCTGCTTGCTGTAATTAAGTTACCGGTATAAGTATCTTTAATTTAATTTCTTATTGCAATTACGCATTAAATTAGTTACTTAATTATATCTCATATTTCTGTTTTATTAAATAAAGAATTTATTGATCATGAATGACATCGCTTCTAATTTTCAGTGTGCACATCTGAATGCAAGATAATTCATGGCAAGTTTTTCAAATATTCGTGACCATGTAATTGGTACAAACTACGACTCACTGACTGTAAGTGAAACCTGGTTAACGTCTAATATATCTTCAGATGTGGTGGCAATAGATGGCTACTGCTTTTTGCATCTTGATCATACAACAAGGGGAGGTGGAGTTGGCATACACGTTAAATTATCATTCAAGCATTATGTTATACAAGCTGATAATGTTATTGAACAGTTATTGATAGTGGTAACTGCTGGTAGGCAAAAACTTTTATTTGGTGTAGTATATAAACCTCCGAAAAATAGTCACTTATAATACCATGAGTAGTCAAAGTTATGTCGAATATTTTTGCAGTGGTATCATGAATGTTCATTGCGCTTTGATACGGATAATCCGAAGCGTAATGTACATGAGTAGTGATAACACCGCAAAAATAATCTACTTAACTTTGACTAAGAATGGTATTCGACGGACTATTCATCAAACTGAAACCATTTTTTTAACATTTGTTTATCCTGAAATTGAGTTGTACCTTTTCTTTTAATAAATAAGTGTTGTTAGTATATGTTGTAACTATTAATTACTTTAAAAAATTGTTGATTAAAACCACTAGTAAAAATTGTCAATATAGATAATTTTTGTTGGCTCAAAGACCTCAAATCTTGTATTTTTATTGGTCAGTTTTTGACAGATGACAAATGAATTGAATAGTCACTTGGAATTTTTAAATTGTCTTGATAATACATTAATACCTATACATAAATGTACGGTACCCCCCACTCAAGAAAAGCGCCCTTCCATGCTTTGAGATTTCAACAGATCTTCACGTTTTAGAGTCCCCTGAACCCAAAAAACATATTTTTTTTCATTGGTCTGTCTGTGTGTCTGTGAACAGAATATCTCAAAAACGAAAAGAGGTATGGCGTTGAAACTTCATATACAGGGTGTTTATTTGGTTGCCGTTACATTTGACAGATTATGCAAACAAATAAACAGCAAACTAATTTGTTGATGCTTTGAGATGATTCAGTAATTTCAAGGCACCAC
>CALNHX010007849.1:0-68359 GCA_940337035.1 Agriotes lineatus | reverse complement strand
TATTTGACGTTTACAATATTTAAACTTAATCTATCATTGAACTATCATTTTGGTGTTTATTAAGCAATTTGTAAAAGGTGCTCACACGCCGGTTGCAATCAATAACCGGGTGAACGGTTGAACTATATGAAAGTAATAAGCTTATTCCTTGCATGATTTGTGATTTAAACTTAATTGGAGAACCCAAAAGGGGTTTACTTTTTACTGTGGTGTGTGCTGCATTCTTCAGCATATTTACAGTACTGTATTGTGACATTTTGATTATATTTAAATCAATTTTAATGTTTATTGCTGACTTTACGAGACAACTAATAATTGATTATTAAATAAACTTTAGTTGTTTGTTGTTAATTTGTTAATTACTTGAAATCTTTTCTGGCGCCCTGTGTTTTTTAAAAGAGCTTGCAGAAGTACAGCTGATGCTTAGAACCTACGACCCAAGGCCGCCGAAATTTGAGTTAGCTAGGGCCATCGCGGTAAGTAAAGAGTTTTCAGAGCTGCCGTGGTGTATAAACTGTAGGGGGGTTGATCTGCGATTTTTACTACCATTGATTATTATTAGTAATCAATCGCAGGTAGGCTTCTTTATTGTTTTAAAATTCCCCTCCTTTAACTTGCCTTTGTTATAATTTTGATTATGGTTACTAGAGAAACATGGTTAATAATAATTAATATTAACAATAGCAGGGGAATGTGCCCCGGACTCTGCAGTTTTCCCAAAATTATGTTTGTAATTAACTTTTTTGCTTTAAATAATAGCTATTCCCCTTTTATAAAAATATCTACTTAATAAAACTTAATTTTAGCAATGTACATGGTGTTTCCTCAAATTTTGACAGCTTCTAGCGACTTTGTTATTCTAGATTGAAAAAAAATTGTTCGGATAAAAATTGTAGGGTATCATCCAAACCGTCCGAATTTGCTACTTAAAGAAACAATTGAGCATGACCGGTGAACTTTTTGACTTATTGTATACTTTTTTAATGGAACACCCTATATATTATGTGTTTAGTGGATAGCGCTTAAAATTATCTTTTCAAATAAATATAATTTGCCTATAATTACTTCATCCGCTATTAAAGAATCAAAATATTACTAATTTACTATACTGAGTTCCAAAAAATATGTTACACCTTGAAAGAAGTGTTATAATTCTTCGAAAATGTAGTAAAAATAATATCTCATGGAAGTAAACAAATGATCAAATTTTCAGAATTGAAACATGTAAATTACGTTCAAGGATGACGCGATAAGAATTTGTTTTCTTTTTAAATCTTTAATACACTACAGGACCACCTCTACATCGTATACATTCCTGTACCCTCCTAGGCATGCTTGGACTAAGATCGTCAATTCTGTCCTGGGAGAGCTCATTCCAGGTTATTTGAAGTTGGTGCCGTAATTCGATAATCGTTCTTGGAGGTTCTTGCAAATTCGACACTTTCCGACCCATCATGTCCCAAACATGTTCTATAAGGGACAAATCTGGAGATTTGACAGGCCAGGGAAAAACGTTTACATTGGCATTTTTAAGAAAATCCATCGCGTGGTTTGCAACGTGAGGTCGCTCATTATCTTGCTGGAAAATACCATTCCTATCTCTTCTAATAAAGGAAGCAAAACTGGCTGTAGAACTTCGTTTACACATCGATTAGCAGTTAATGTACCCTCAATAAAAATTAAAGGTGATCTGCTTCCAAATCATATCGCTCCCCATATACCCTGGAGTTTGCGGTGTATGTCGCGCGATAGCTAGGTCCATATTTCTTCTTTCACCTCTAAATCTTCTTACCCTTCGCCGGCCATCGGCCATTCCTAGACAAAATCGGGACTCGTCACTGAATAAAATGTGGGCCCATTCAGCATCCCAGTGCAGAGCAGAAAAACAAATTTGTTCTTATCGCGTCATCCTTGAACGTAATTTACTTGTCTCGATTCTGAAACTTTGATCATTTGTTTACACCCAGGAGACACTATTTTTACTAAATTTTCGAAGAATTATAACACTACCTTCAAGGTGTAACATTTTTTTTTTTGAACTCAGTATATATGAAATAAATCACAGTAACCATTGAAATAATCAACAATTTTAATATCAAAAACAATTTTAAAAACGAATTGACAACTAAATGTTCCATGCCGCATGCCGCCAGTAATGTCATTTCATAACTTTGTTTTTCAATGGTTACTGTGATTTATTTCATATAGTAAATTAGTAATATTTTGATTCTTTAATAGCGGATATTTGAACAACGGGTGAAGTAATTATAGGCAACTTATATATTTTTGAAAAGATAATTTTAAACGCTATCCAATAAACACATAATATATAGGGTGTTACATTAAAAAATTATACAATAAGTCAAAAAGTTCACCGGTGATGCTCAATTGTTTCTTTAAGTAGCAAATTCGGACGGTTTGGATGATACCCTACAATTTTTATCTGAACAATTGTTTTCTATCTGGAATAATAAAGTCGCTAGAAGCTGTCAAAGTTTGAGGAAACACCCTGTACATCAGATAGATTTCTGTAGAAGGTTATGTGTAACTGTGAGGTTATATGTTATATTATCTATGGTGTAACTATGGGTAGATGGCGCTGCGGTTTGACTCGCAAACAGAGGCTGTTCGATTTGCAAACATTCGGAAATTGTTTTATTATTGCTGACAGCTCCATCAATTTCAAAATAATAACCTGAATGAGAGCTATGTTTATTTAATCATTTCGTGTATTAAAAAACAAACTCATTTAGAGGAGGCCTTGGAAAGAAAGATAAAAAATGCAGTCATTTCTTAACTTAAGTCTGTAGGTGAATGTCAGATTGCATTTTGTTTATGAAAACATCTGTCACTGTAACAGGCAAAAGTTTACATTGCATTAAGTTTACTTTTCTCAAGCAAAAAGGAAAATAAGATGGCATTTACACAACGAGTGTTTTTGATGGAAAGTCACTTTCGGAATGGAAAAAAAGTCGATAAAAATTGGATTTATTCTATTGAAGACACCTTTAGGAAATTCAACGAGGAGTTTTCCTATATAGCACCACTAAGTTTGAAACGGGACAATTCGTGCCACCTGCATTTACCTATTTTACACCTTTCTATTATATACCCGATTAGTAATAAAACTCAGCAGTATTTGTTCTTATGTTTTATTCACGTAGCAACGCAATATAAGTAAGAAACTCTGTGCAGGCGACCGCAGGCTCGCAAGGTCCCGAGTGCGAACAAGCCAGTGAAAACGTGCGGGATTGTGCATAACTAGCAAGATAATTCGGGGAACAAAGAACAGCGGAATCGAAACGACGCTGGGGTCCGCAAGTGAACTCATTCGCGCTCTAGTGTGTGAATGGCGCGGGTCGACTGATTTGCTCACAAGTTAGTAAAGAGCGCAAGTCGACCTTCTAAAGCAGTATTTTTGAAGGCTTGCATGCGCCCACCACTGGGGACGTGCATCTTTAGTAGAGGGGCAGCTATAAAAGTGAAATAGCACATTGGAGGTGCGCCAGCGGTGTTCCAAGCCAACAGCGCTCGAAGCAGCGATTTTGCCCCAGCACCCAGCGGTTCCCCGTCTCCTTATTAGACGGAGTGAAACCAGGTCAGTCCTGCTTGAAACCGAGCTACGAGATCAGAAAACAATTACAAGATTGTTAATAATTGTTTAATGAACCATTGCACAACTATGAGCAAGAGGTTCACTGCCTCGATAACGGGGAAGTACCGGCAATCATTACATCAGCCTCACGTCATTTGCTGACTCGGCGGATCGGGTTTCCAAGCATCGAGACACTCTGAAGAAGCGACAACTTCGTGTTAAATTTATTGGTGTGCGGAGTTATTTCATACCTCGTGCTCGTGAACTTTGTCTTTGCACGAATAACTGAACTTTAAGTATTTATTTAATACGGTTTCCCATGCGCAGTGCACCACTGTTTTATGTATTTGCTTGCATGTATTTGTGTGCCTATCTTTTTTTTACAGATTATATGTATTCATGTAAACTGTTGGGGTTTTATTACCATTAGTATTTGCATTTGTAAGTACAACATTTCAGGTGTCAACGGGCTGACATCAACAATATTAGTTTGCCCTTAGCTGCACTGACGATGTTAATAGAGCCTCCTAGCTCACCGATTGGATAAGCTAGAGAACCAGGGCATTGTAACGTAATAATTCAGTAGTGTGTAGGGCTAGGCAAAAGACCGTGTTACAAGTTGTACCTACTTTCTTTGATTTTAATGCTCTGTAATCTGCACGAGCATGCATCCGACTCAGATTTTTGCACGATCGACACTATCGGTATTCTATTATTATATTTATAAATTCCAAATAATCTTCCAACCCAGCACAATTTGCTTGATTCTTCGTCCATTTGTACTTGGTAAAAGCCCCTTTTTAGGTTGTTCTCTGAATGTAATTTTTTTGGCAGTGGTCTATTATGATATGTTTTATCGGACTCTTTCCACTGTCTAGGGTGTATATCACACGACGTTTCGGGAGTTTTGATCTGCTCCCGTCTTTAGGTGTTCCTGGTTAGTCCTGAGAAGTACTGATATTGTATGTTTTTCTACGTAAATTCGTGCCTACCACGGGGTTTGAACCTGGGACCGCTGATCGCTATGATTACTAGTCTGTGACTCTTACCACTAGGCTGCAGCACTCCCGAAACGTCGTGTGATATACACCCTACACAGTGAAAAAAGTCCGAAAAGACATACCATTTTTCAAATCTAATACCGTAAATTAACATTTACGTTTTGAATTGACAGAAATAGTTGGAAGTAAACCATATTCACTTTTTAGGAATTCATTCAAATGTTTTGAATCTAAGCAAAGTTTTAAGGACCAATCACTTTCTTTACCATAACTAAACTGCACAACCTTTGCGATGGCCCTTTTTTAAAATTATTCCTTTTTTCCTAAGCTTTTTAAATGCTCTTTCAATTTACCTCTTAAGAATAAAGGTATTCTATGAGGTGGTTCTGCAACAGGTAAGGCGTTAGGTTTTAATTTCAGCACACATTTCTTATAAAATTTTCCAAGACATGTAAATACATCTATGTTTCTATGTTACCTTTTACAAGTTTTAGTTTCTTCAGTCTCTGGTCTATAAAAGTTATAAACGAGAGTGGGCCAAGGCTGTCCCCCTGTTTTATGCCATTTTCCATTTTGAATATAATAGATGTTTTTTTATTTAATCTGATTGCCCCTTTCACTTCTGTGTCTATTCTCTTAATTATCCTTTGTAATTTAGGTGGCATTTCTATTGCATCTAGTGCTTTCCATATTTCTTGTTTGGGCACTGTATTAAAGGCTACGGTTAGGTCTAGGAACATTAGGTATAAGCGCTTGTTTTTTTTCCATCAATTTTGTGGGTAGTGTTTTTTCAACGTATACAGTGCTTTCATAAAGTAGCGCATAAATTTCTTAAAAACTTAAGGAGTAACTTTTGGAAAAAATGCTGGGACCCGTCGATTTTTATTTTTATTTGTGCATTTTTTCAAATAAAATCTATAAATACAGGGTGACCCACGTAGGTGGTATGACGTCATCCATGTTTTTTAAAATGCCAACTCCCTTTTTTATTGAGTTAGTTTAGGCATTTTTCTGCTTCTGGCAAACACAAGATAACAAATGTATTCTTTGAATGAATAAAGAAATAACTTTTAAAAAAGGTTTTTTAGGAAGTATGATTGTATTACGTGTTTATCAATGACAACTATCAATAAAAAACATGTCGGTCGTCTTGGCTACTGCCATGCAATCGAAAGTGCACACTTTGAAAATTTAATGTAGTTGTTTTTGGTTATCACTGCAATTAAATTTAGTATTTTGCAATTTTAAAATTGTTTTTCTTAATTTTTGGTATATAACCTATAGTCAAAGCTTAGCGTAAATACAAAAATGTGTTCTTTCAAATTCCGTAATAATAAAAGGATTGCCATTTAAAAAAACATTGATGATGTCATACCTCGTACGCGGGTCACTTTGTATTGTGACGATCCTGCTGCTGGTCATTGCCCCGGAATTATGACACAGTACCCCGATTGTTCTGGAGCCTCGAGAAACGACCTTGCAACCTTGGACCCCAGGTGCAGAGGCGTGACGTCAGCGCCCTTGGAGCCCGCTACGATGGGTGCGTCATGCGGTTCCCAGAAAGGTCGAGGGAAGTTGTCAGGTCATTTTGTATTTTAATTAGCCACCTAGGCTTTAGGGCAGCGTGCCCGTATGTTAAACCCTTTTAGTTACTTATTTGGCTTCATCGCCTAATTCCATAATAATGATTTTGCACATAGTTGGCCTCAAGCGCAGTATTTCTCGTCATCCGGGGCACCCCTTTGTTGGTACTTTAACAGTCGGGTGTTAACGCTCGCAGGATTTCCGAACCTTCTAGAATTTACGCTGTTGGTGTGACTGCGAGGCCTCGCGCTGTCTTTGTCACCGGAACTTATTTGTTTTATATATATGTCCATATTTTTCATTTCCGTTATAAGTTGGTATCTGTCTACACTAGGGATGTTCCGAATATACAAAAATGTGTATTCGCGAATACGAATACCGAATACAAATACTCTTATGAATATTCGCAAATACGAATACGAATACGAATACATGACCTTCAGTGAATAATATCAACATCAACATCGTTTTTGTACGCGCTGCAAATTTTAGAAATAGTATGGAAAATTGTTTTGTTTTTTATTTAATGTTATAGAATGGTTAATATTTAAAAAAAAATGTTTTATTTAATGTATGAATACCTGTTTTATATTTTTATTAAAATTCTTATCTATATTTCTATAATTTTAATGTCAAATACTCGTATAATATTCGTGTTAATTTTGACGAATACGATTACAAATACAAATATTGAAAATATAGCGAATACTCGCGAATACGAATGCGAATACGAGTATTCGGAACATCCCTAGTCTACACTATGAAATCTGAAATCTATAAAGACGATGTGCAGTTCGATGTCGTATTCGTATCCTTTCTCTATAATTTGTGTCAGCATATGAATTGAGTCGATCGTTGATTTCCCTTTTCTGTATCCTTGTTGATTGATATTGTCGCAGTCTCTTCTCTGTGTATTTAGTCAGTCTGTTTCTTACTATTGTTGTTAGTATTTTGTATGTTGTGTAGTTATTGCATTTTGTGGGGTCTCCTTTTTTGAAAATTGTTATTATTAAACCGTTTCTCCAGTTTGTCGGTAGCCTCTCTTCTCGCCATATATCTGTTATTAATTTATATATTCTTTTTTATAGTATTTCTCCGCCCCTTTTTATTAGTTCATATGTGATTTCGTCTGCCCCTGCTGCGTTATTTAATTTTAGTTGTTTTACTAAGTCTATAAACTCTTCGTATGTCGGTAGTTCTCCCTCGGCGTCTCTATCAGCACTTATCTCTTCATACTCCTTTATTTCCATAGTACATACTATTGTATAACTTTGAGAAGTGTTTCTTCCAATAGCTTTTCTCGATTTTGGGTGTGGTTCTTTTTTTACTAAGCTGTTCTTTAATATGTTAAAAGAGTTTGCTGTTGTTCTTATTATTTTCTTCCAGCGTCTGCATCTGCTCGTCGATCTAGGCTGATTTTTTCTTTGTGTACAGCTTTGTAGCTTCTTGTTTTATTATTTTGTATTTATCTCTCTCCTCTTCTCTTTGTGTTTGTAGCCATTTTTGTTTTGCGTTCATTTTTTCTTTGCTTCTGCATTGATATTTTTCATCGAACCACTCCTTTGGTTTGCTGTTTATCATAGATCCTAATATTCTTTCTGTTGCTTCTAGTATTACCGTCTTTATATTGTTCCATTCTGTCTCTACCTATGTCTCTGCTTATCATTTTAGTTTGTATTCAATTGCTGTATTCAATTATTTTTTTTATTTCTTACGTGTTTAGTTTTTTTTTATATTCCAGACATTTATTCTTTTGTTATTTTCCACATTTTTTAGTATTTTTCTTTTTATTGTCCTTATTACCAGTATATGGTCGGTATCGGCGTTGACTCCTCTGTATGATCTTACGTCTTGTGTAATGCTTTTCCATTTTCTTGAGATTAACGTGTGATCTATTTGGTTGCCATCTGTTTTTGCGGGTAACATCCAGATTATTTTATGCTCTTTTTTATGTATGAATCTTGTACTTATTATACATATATGTATTGGTCGTTGAAGCTAGGTTACACAATTTTGTTCCGTTGTCATTCGTAGTTTCGTGGATGGTTTCTTTTCCTGCTACCTCTCTGTTGTACTCTTCCTTTCCAATCTTAGCATTGAAATCGCCTATTATTATCAATATATCGTTTCTGTGTATGTCTTCGCAAGTTGTCTCCACTTTGTTATAGAATTATGATTTTCTTCTTCACTTGCTTCTTTAGTGGGAGCATAGCAGTTTACTATCGATGCGTTAGCTTGTTTATTCTCTATTCTTAGGTAGGATATTCTTCCGTTTATTGCTTCGAAGTGTATTACTGTGTCTTTAGTTTTCCCTCGAACCATGAAACCCATTTCTGCCCTTTTCTTTTCTCCGGCTTAGTACAGTGTATACTCTTTCTTTATAATTTCGCCTTCACCTTGCCATCTTATTTCCTGAAGCGCTAAAATGTCAACTTTATACCTCTTCATCTCCCTTAGTATTTCTTGTACTTTCCCTACCGCTAACATGGTTTCAATATTCCATGTCCCGATTGTAAGTATGTTTTCTTTTCCTCTTTTATGTTTTTCCTTTTTGTAGTATATATTTTTCTCCTTTTCATTGTCCATTTACGTTGCTTTGTTTGTTATCTTTTGTTCTGTTTCGCCCGTTATTTTTTATTAGTTTTTTTTGGAAGCGTGGGGCTGTCTTCTTTTTCCGTAGATAAGTCTCTTGCGTTTTTTTGGGTTCAGGGGACACTAAAACGTGAAGATCTGTTGAAAACGTAATTTCGAATTTTTGGGGTGAATTCAATACTTCCTTTATCTTAAAAGGAAGTAAAAATATAATTGTATTAATAGTATACAGTTGCAGACAAAGCTGGTACAGAGATTGAGGGAAGCCGACCGTCAGGCGGTACAACAACGCAAGAAGGAAGTGCATCTGGTGTTTGTGTTGCAACTAACTCTTCAGTGAATGCAAGGGTGCATGTGTCAGATCCACTTGCTACAAGTTCAACTGCTGAAACTGTACATGATCTTTGTCCTCCCAGATTACCAGATACAAAAACCATAAATTTTTGTTGTTCAACTAGAAATTAACACTAATTTGCAGAGAAAATTAGAATAAGAAAAAGAGGGATTTTGCAAGCAGTGGATGTTATACGAGCAAAGGATTTAACTCCTCATTCTAAAAAATTTTACAAAATGTTTGGGGAATGGGGTAAGAAAACGGCTAGATTATACAGCATAACATCTGTGATTTGAGTACACTTTTGTTGAATGCGGAGAAAGTGGATAATTGCCCCAACTTTATAAATTAAGGTCACTATATCAATAAGGTACCGCCATTAGTGATTTTTTTATATCTATCCTTGTCGCACAATTTTCTCCAACTGGGGATAAAAACACATAACCTAACAGATTCCTCACTTTACAAGTGCCATTACACCAAAAAGAAAATCCCCAAAAACTAGTGTCTTCCCTATTGCACTTGGAAAATGTGTATTTGTTATCCTTATCTCACAATTTTCTCACATTCTCAAGCGAGGAATGGAATGGCGGTACCTTATTGATATAGTGACCTTATTATAAATGTTTTGTAAGCGCCACCTACCGGGTTCAATTGTGAATCTAAACCATCCAGGGATGCACTCAAACACACACAAAATTTCATCAAAATCGGTGCAGCCGTTTAGGAGGAGTTCAGTCACGTACACACTTGCAGAAGAATTATATAAAGTACAAGTCACCCTAACTACGCTTCGGTTCGCTAATTTAAAAGAGATTCATTAATATAAATTTTAAAAAGGATGCATCGGCCGGGAATCGAACCCGGGCCGGCCCCGAGTGGCAGGCGAGCACTCTACCCCCCTCAGCGAGTGAGTGCCTTTAAACAGTTTCGATTATTAATCGCCTTCATTAACACACTTGTTGGTTAAATAACTATTAATTAGACAGTGAAATATAAATATATGTGAATTTTTAAATGCCGGTTTACTGAAAGTTGGCTATTGCAAAAATGTAAGTAGGTGCTACAAAACACATTTTATTATGTCTACCGAAAATTTGTTGGATTTACCGAAATTTAGAGAAAAAAGCTACCGATCACCTAAACAATGAGATGGCAACACTGCTTCAATATTTACTTGTATTATAGCCCCCTCTATTTACAAATAGTAGCGACAACGTTTGATGTTTGCCGATGGGGCAAAATGACGTTGGTATCCCTTAAAGTCCCTAGCATGTTTAAAAATTGACAAGGAAGTTGCATCACCTGTGGCATTGACATTTGTCGTGTTTTTCTCTTCGGCGGCTAATTTGAAGTCAAGGACGTGGAAATGCCAGGGTGTGTCGACAAATGTAAAAATAGTGGCAGAAAAGGATTTCAGCTATTCAGAATACCGCACAATGAAAGTAGGAAACATGGGTGGGTTGAATATTATTCAACGTGATCACGTACAAAACGCGATCGATTTGAGAGTTTGTGAAGTAAGCGGTAATTCGACTTACTTCGGGACTTGCGGGACTTACTTGCAGACTTCCTTGCGAACTTGCGGACTACGACTACACACATACTTTAAAACAAATTGCAGGTATATTTCTCAGAGTCGCAGTTTCATATGGTTAACTTTTAACATTTTTTACTAAAATTGAGCCAATTTTTAAAACTAATGTTTCTGCAATAAATAAAATAAATTACACTCATATGCAAGCACTAGAAAACCAGATTCTAGAGTTGAATCTGGATGTTAACTTTGGTAATTGTAGTGGAATTAAAAAAAATGTAAATTGTTATATTCGCACACGAATGTATTTTGTTGTTAAAAAATGAACTCAAAGATTCTACCAAAAAATGTATATAGTAGTTTTTCTGAGTAAAAAATTTTTAATCTGTTATTTTTTCACTGCTTACACTGAAATTTTAAATATCCCGCGGTTGCTCGTATCGTTTAGTAACTTTTTGTATTTTCATGTTTGCATCAGGTTTGCCCCACGATGTCGCTACTATTTTTAAATAGAGGGGCTATAACTCGTACTCGTATGTCCATAATATAAGTTTGCATAGTACACCTAATTATACAATTGCGTTTGCTGCTAATCTATTTTCTATAGGAATGAATTGTTGAAATTTCCTATTATCAAATTATACTCTGCGTAAGTAAAGGAAGTAGTTTTTAAAATCAGTTGTATAATTTAAAATAAAAATAGGCAACATAACCTACACCAACGTTATATTAGGTTATTTTTACAGTTATTGCATTGGGGAAATTGGAACCATGGACGTGAAACATGAATTTGTTGATTGTAATCCAATGACCAGCATATTGGGCGAATCACTGAAAGTGGAAGAAAACGAAGTAGTTGGAAACTTACACGTACAGCCAGAGATCATCAATGACACTTTCGACAATGCAACTTGTCAGGTGATTAAGCAGGAGGAATATGATATAGAAAATGAATTGCAAACTATGTGTCCAGCAAATGAAAGCCTTGTAGAGAAATTTAAAACAGAGGAATTATATATAAAAACTGAATTGCATGCTGCGTGTCCAGCAAATGAAAGCCTTTTACAGAAATCATTTGTCTGCTGCAAAATCTGTGAATATAAAACAGAAGAGAAGAGTGATCTTCAAGAACATATGAAAACGCATATGGGAGAAAAGCCTTATGCATGTTCTGTTTGTAAATACAGAGCAAGTAACAATAACAGATTGGTTGGACATATGAGGACTCATACAGGAGAAAAAACCGTATGCATGTTCTATTTGCAACTACAAAGCAGCCGAGAAAAAAAACATTAGTAGTACATATGAGGACGCATACAGGTGAAAAAACCTTATTCCTGTTCTTTTTGTGAATATAGAGCAACAGTCAAAACCACATTAGATACACATATGAAGAGGCATGCAGGAGAAAAACCTTATTCTTGTTCGCTTTGTAATTATAAATCATCTGACAGCAGTAATTTAAATAGTCATATGAAGACTCATACTGGAGATAAACCGTTCCAATGTTCTATGTGTGAGTATAGAGCAAGAAGCAAAACTAGATTAGTTGAACATGTAAGGAGGCACACAGGAGAAAAACCTTATGCATGTTCTATTTGTAATTATAAAGCAGCTGAGCAGAACACATTAGCTGCACATATGAGAACGCATACAGGAGAGAAAACCTTATTCTTGTTCAATTTGCGAGTATAAATCATCTGGCAGAAGTAATTTAAGTAGTCATATGAGAACTCATACGGGAGAAAAATTTCTCATGCTCTGTTTGTGAATATAGAGCAAAAAACAAAAGTACTTTAGTTGGGCATATGAGAAAACATTCAGGAGAAAAAACCTTATTCTTGTTCAGTTTGTAACTATAAAGCTGCCGAGAAACACACATTAATTGGACATATGAGGAGGCACACAGGAGAAAAACCTTATGTTTGTTCTGTTTGTGATTATAGAGCAACTGTCAAAAGCAGATTAACTAGACATATGAAGATACATTCAGTGGAAAAAGATTTTTCTTGTCCAATTTGTGAGTACAAGGCAACGCGAAAAGGTATCTTAGTTGCACATATAAAGAAACATAGTGGAGGAAATCCATCTTGTTCAGAATAGAAAAGGCTAAACATATTTTTTGTAGAGTATTTTATTATGAACAATATTAATACTAAGAATTTTCTCTCTAAGTAATAAGTAGATTATTTATAGGCATCTTGCAGTGAGGCGGTGGCCCAAGGTTCTACTTCTGTAGATAAAAATATTTTCGGTAGCTTTGTTAGTATTTATAACAATGCATCCCTACTTATTCACTGACATATGTAAATAAATTTTTAACAAACTACTGTGTTTATTGAGATTATGGTTGGCAGTTTTTTTTAAATAGATTTTTTGTAGAATAATTGTATGTAGTTGTTGTGTTTTATACCTATTAAAAAGAGCACTAAGCCACTGGTCCTGGTTGTCCACTTCGCTATGTTAGTAATAAAAATATAGGTACAAACATTGGATAAGAGAGTAGGTATACTTTAAAATGTTTGAATAACTCATTTAATTTTTATTAGACCCATTATAGGAGTAGTTATTGAGATTGTTTCAAACCATGTTTGATTAATATAGGATGTTGAAAAGCAGTACGTAGTCAATCTTCTAATATAGTAGTTCAACAAGTAAACTGGGTTGGATGTACATATTTGTTTTGGTCACCTGTTTTGTTTAGAAATTTGGCTACACCATCTATCAGCATCTATATTTGTGATCAGTTTCAAATCATAGGCTCAAGCAGTGTTTTAGTTAAGCATCTATATATGATAAATACAGATTTAGAAATGCCAATTTCATTAAAGTTTAAACTGTAATGCAAATATACCTCGACATTAATAAAATGTATAGGTACTTATATAAAAATAATGATTTTATTTGAAAAACGGTTTTTCCTATTATCTTTCGAGATTAGTTACTGCACTAAGTATTACAGCAACAAAAAATAGACTTCTACTTTGCGAGAATGTTCTTAAGTTGTCATATAACAAATTTCTATAATTTTACCCAAACGTGTTGCATATTTAATCTGATTTCAATAATAGTGAACCAAAATTCTAAAACAACGATCAAAATTTAGCATATTTTCAAATTCAAGTACATATAGTGTAATGGTATTAAGGCGGCGCCACACAATGTGACATTCGCCGAATTTCCGAGTAGCAAATGTTTGCGATTCGGCAAATACCTAGTAGTGTGGATGATTGAGTTTCAGCGAATATGCGTTATTCTCCGAACTCCGATTATTTCCCATTGAATGTCGGTAAATATTGCCAAATCAAAGGATACGAACGTTCGCCTTGTTCCAAATAAACCCACGCGGTCCACACATTCGTCGACCGTTCGTGTTCTTTTATTGTTACAAATTTGCTTAGTGCGTTGTGTTGTTTTTATTGTGTACTGTGTCTTTGAAATGGAGTGGTCGAACGAATTTGTCTTAGAGTTCTTAGATTTATATCAAAAAGAACCGCTAATATGGAATCCGTCGCACAATTTACATAAAAACCGAAATGAAGTCCATGATGCGTGGAAACGTATTCAAGAAGAATTAAGTGTGACTTGTTCTATTAGTGACTTGAAAAAGAAGAAAGACTCTTTGATGGCATCATTTAGAACATGTCTAAGCAAAATTAAGAAAAGTAGCGGAACTGGCACTGGCGCGGACGAGGTTTATAAACCCAATTGGTTCGCCTACGAAAAAATGGCGAACTTTTTGAGGGAGAGAGACCAGCCAAGGGGTACAATAAATACTGAGGTAAGTGTAGTCCCATTATTTTCTAAAAATTACGTAAAATAATGTGCACATAATTTTACAAACTTTGTTTATTATTTATTAACATACATCAGATTAAAAGTTAGTGTATATTTACTTAATCTAGCAATATGTGTCCTGCCATACTACTTTGCCACTATTACTTATAAAATAGTCTGAAAATACATTTCTAATATTTTTCGCTTCAATACTTGGTTTCCTGGGGACTTTATGTATTGGCCAAAGAGACGACATATTATCTTTATCTTCACGCCACGATCCGGGTACCTATAATAATATTCCCGTCTTGTTCAATATCGAAGGTGCCAGGTGGCGAGTAACTTGAAGATGATGTTCGACTTCTTCGTAAAAAGTTATGCAGGATAACACAAGTCATTGTAACCAATGATACTTTTTCTGGTTGAAGTAACATTGGTTTTCGTAAAAACACGAAATACAGAAGACATTATTCCGAACACATTTTCTACGACTCGACGGGCGCGTGACAGGCGATAGTTGGAAAATTCTCTCTTTACTGTGTTTTTCATAAATTCCTGGGTAGGGTTTCAGAATTCTATTGCTTAAAGCAAATGCATCATCACCCACAAATAAGTATGGTACTTGTATATTCTGTCCCTGTAGTGCTTCATCTGGAGGTAAATTTAGTTCATTATTTTCAATTCTTTTGAACAGTTCAGTATTTCGGAAAACCGCACCGTCACTGAGTCTACCTTGACACCACAATCAGCGAAAATAAAACAATAGTTGGCATCTACAACACCCATCAATACTATGCTGAAGTAGTTTTTGTAATTAAAGAACTCTGATCCACTGTTAATTGGCGACTGTATCGTGATGTGCTTACCATCTATGGCACCGACACAATGGGGAAAATTCCACAAATTTTCGTAGCCTTCTGCAATTTTTTTCCATTCCTCTGTATTGGAAGGAATCTAGAAAAAAAAATTATATTTAACTACTAAGAACATAAAAGTTAAAAGTCATTCATATAAATAATTTTCCAGGACGCTGCATCGCAGTTGGATACGAATAAGGAGAATCCGATAGATATCGACAGTGACGCTGCCGAAGATGATGATGAAGTGCCACGTGAATCACCTAATAAGAATCGTATCATCTTTAAACCTCCATTGGAAAAGAAGAAAAAAACTAATCAAGATGAAAAATTACGGCAAAAAATGGACGAAGCATTTTCGATCCTCAAAACAAGCACTCAAAAAGAAGACAGGAAAAAAGATGATTGCGAAATATACGGGGAGCTTCTTGTCACAAAATTGAGAAAAATGGATGAACGCACCAGAGACATTGCTATGAACAAAATTGATAATATGCTTTTCGAAATGAAAACTAATCCTCCTTACCAAAATCAGTACACACCACACATGCACCAAATGTACCAAGGAATCCAAGCTATTCGAACACCTTCACCATGTTCTTCTGGATCATCCTCCGTCTCTCATCATGTAAACATATTATCACCTCAGCCTCAGTCATCATTGAATCAACATACTGACTTATCTCAGCCTTCTTCGCCATATTCTCATCAAGCTACTGATTCATCTAGTTCTGATTATCGTGCCAATAACGTTCCTTATGAAGACGCGAGAGAGTTTTATGAAAAGTTTGTATAAACTGCTTCAACTACCTTTTTACATTGTTAAAAATAAGTAAGAATTTTGTATCAACAAATTAATAAAAGAAAGACATAATTACCTTTATTGAATCCTCCAGTACTTTGATCAAAGCTTTACATACTTCAGGAACGATGTTAGAAATAAGCTGTGGTGAGATCTTAAATAAGTAATGAAGGCTTTTGAAACTGTCACCCGTCGCTAGAAATCGGAGCGTTAATGCTAAACGTTCCTTCGTAGGAATGGCTTTTCTCCACTTTGTGTCTTTTTTCGTAATATAGGGTTCTATTTTATGGAGCAGATATTCGAAATCTTGAAATGACATCCTACAAAAATTTTCAAATAATCCAGATGGTTCTTTTACCAAATCTGCTATGAAATGTGTTCCACCGTATCTGCAAAATAGTTATTTTAAGTCATGCGCTTAAATTCTGTACAAATTGAATTTTTCTAAAATTTAAAAAAAGTGCAAGGCAATCTAATAATATCTATATGATATATGTTAATAATTTACCTGTGTCTGCTCCGATTAAGTGATACCATCCACCATCTTCTTTGTCTAGGCTTTTTTTTCTTTAGAAGTAATAGGTATGCACCACTCATGACTACAAATGCAGCTGCAGCAGTTTGTATGTCCATTGTATTCTTTATACGTTATTAAAAAATACTTAAGCCTTTTATATAATTAAAATATTATTTTTTAATTGCGTACACGAACATTCGGGCGTTTCCCGTTGCCAAACTTTTCAACACTAAGTTTCGGCAAATACACGCATGTGTGTAGCTATGTGCTCGTCGTTAAACAAGCAGTTTGGCAAATAGTTTGAAAACAGGCGATCATTCGTCGCTCGACAAATACCGCATGTGTGGCGCCGCCTTATTAGGCCCACGACTCGACTCTGCTAGCAGTGCAACTTAATGAACAATTCAATAAGCATAGAGTCGGGGTGTTTTATGTAACTGCAATGATAAGCTTAAAATTCAAACAATAAATGCATTGTTAAAGAGATGTCAGTAATAGTAAAATAATTGAGTAAGGAACCTAAAAGGCAAGCTTGTTTTTCACAGGAGCCGAAGTTGACTTTTAAATAAATTAAATAATAGGTTTGTGCATAATAAATAGCCGAACCGAAAGAAATTAATAGTCACAAAAAGGTTTCCTATGTGCATGCAAAAGAAGCGTAGATTTCAATAAAGCTAGTCAGTGAAATTTGTGAGGAATCTAGAAAGGTAAAGAAAGCCAGAATAAAATAACAGTACATTGCAAAAGAGCAATCTTGAGAAGCAGGCAGAAGAACATGAAAAAGCAATTGAGAAGCAATGAACTCTATAAATATAATCAGTGCATTTAACGTTGATGAAAAGGCAGAGCAAATAATAAAACGTGTTTGTGTATGTGGCGCAAAGAGACGATTTTAAATATAAGAAAAAGACAATATTTAGTTTATAAGAAATTTGAAAATTTAAAATTTTTAACTCAAACTTATTTCTATTATGTACTAAAATTCATAAAAACTTATTTCCGTTAGCATTGTAACTATAGCAACAGATTCAAATTTGTTTTAATAACGGAGGAGAACAAAAGAATAATTATTAAGCTTGTCATTGTGAAATTTGTGCTCCACTTTAATTAAAGTTTTTATATAATAAATCAGCGTTTTTAAACCTGAAAAGTATATTATTGTATTGTGCACGTGTCAAAGTTCGTGTGGGAATGTTTGCAGGCTTTCCGACACATAAAAGTAACATTTTCTCCGAGAGGATCTCCGATGACTTCGGCAGGCGTTCAGTACGGGATTCCGATATTCAATTATTTAAGATAAGGGTCGAGAGTCAGGGGTCTTCACTGCTACTTATACATCGGGCAGGACTGCAGGAGGGCCACCGCCAGCATCAACACCGAGCAGTGCGACAGTTACCACCGATTATAGGGTACCAATTTTTCCTAAAAATATCAGTGTGCAATTAGGGCCTTACTGAAGAGGATACAAGTTCGTTCAGGACTCCACCAAAGGCGCAGTTCGAAAAATAAGCAAGGTGTCTCAAATTTTGAGGTTATGCGAAGGTTTCGAGAAGAGGAAGAGTCCAGAAACAATTGCTATACTTCCGGCCCGCGTCCATCTGACGTCACGAAATAAATACGTGCCTGAAACAAAAGCTGTTAATTACCGCCAAGGCGTGAAGATTTGAATAAATACCTTTTCGAGTGTTCATAATTTCGCTCATTTTAACTTCAACAACGCTGACTGCACGACACAAACCATTTTGTAGGTTTTTTGACAAGATTGCAAACAATTAGCTACCGCGTATTTGAACTAATTCCGGTGTACAGTACCGTTTAAGATTAATTTTAATTTACAATCGGTTTAGGAACCCACCTGAGAGGGAGCTTGTCTTCTACCCTTAGAGCTAGCGTTTTGTTATAATTAACTGTAGATAAATAAAATATTAAAAAAGGCATACAACCATTTATTTTGTGAAGTAATTAAGTACATGTCATATTTTAATCAGCCTAGTAATTTAATAACAGGCAAAAGTTTCAACACAGTAAAACAAAAAACAGAGAATTGTGCATTGGATTTTGCTCTAACTTATATTAAATTAATTAATATTACAGCTAATTAGAGGCAAGGAGAGCTATCCATCGCAATACACTGTACCTCGCAAACAACTACTTAGCGAAATTAACATTGAGAAATACATTATGATCAGCTATTACTGTACGCATCGATGTACAGCTTACAGAATCCAGAGCCAGTGTATATAGGAGAGTACCGCCATTATTTGATCAGTGAAAATGCCGTCATCGCCGCCATTTTTGTTCCCATCAGCAATAACTGATTGAGTTAGGTCTAAAGTTTTACTTGAAATTGGCAAGACTGTAAGTCTATGTCAAATTCGAGGTTAGCAGGTTATGTTTTGCGTCAGTCTGTGTCAAATAACAAACAAAACTTAACCTGCTAACCTCGAATTTGACATTGACTTACAGTCTCGCCAATTTCAAGTAAAATTTCGGATTGCCAGTAAATGTCACATTGACGGAATTGTGTTACAAACCTCAAAGTGACGCATATCACAGAGGAACAAACCTGGCGGACGTGGCGGTACTCTCCTATATACACTGGCTCTGACAGAATCTAGATTGAAGCGCTGTGAGATTCAGAACTAATGTTAGAATCTAGTAATTTCCAAGTTCGTATTTGTAACATTTTTGACATCTATCATATTGACATTAAATTGTTAACGTTTTTAAGCTAAATGACGCAATAAATCAGAGGCGTACTCAACATTGTGGCATGTTGCATTATCAGTTCTTGAATGTTAAATAAAATTGTGCAAATATCGGTGTTGAGTTGAACCACTAGGCTCTGCTAAATCTTATCTTCTAACCCAGATAATGTTTCATTCAAGGAATCGTCTTCCGAAAAGTCATTTTCACTTCGGAACTGCTACCAGAATTAATTTTAAAAATATGTTTTTTTACCACTATGTTGACCATTGGTTCCCGTTCTGTAAATTTTTTATTGCATCATTTAAAATGTTCGCAACGTAATTTCCACTTCTCCGACGAGAATTGTTGAAATTAAATTTGACATTTTTGGACGTCACATTCTTTCAGTGCCGCTCACACCAACTCAATGAGGTTTAGATCAGGATGATAAGGCGACAATCTCATCGCTGTGATCCTCTTTCCGAAATAATTGGTTTATTTAATATGTTTTAAACCTGGGTTTATAGGTTTTAATAAGATTATAAAGCTCAGGATTCGTCATAAAGGTTTTAAATGATACATTTTTGTGCTTAGCCAGTTTTTCATTTCTTCTTTTCTTGTGGCAGAAGTCGGTCATTTGTGGTATGGAGCATTATCAATAACCACAACGCTATTGGGTTGTAAATTGGGAATCAACTAGTTATTTACCCGTTTTTCATAATTATCATAACTCATTGCATCATGATAATCCCCTGTTTTGCAACTAGATTTCAACCGAGCATAGACGCCTGTTACAAATCCATTTTTTTTCACCAGCATTTACAATTATTAACATGCCTCCTTTTGAAATACATTTTCTAAGCCCTTCATTGGATCTGTCACTCCAGGCTTTTTGATGGGTATGGTTTGAATGAATGTAAGTTTCATCCATGTAAATTGTTACGGTATTAAAAGAACTTTACGACACCCACCCAAGGTGAGCATCGCACCACGGAATCAGTCCTGAAAAACTGGCACACTTGCCCTGAAATCGGTTCAAAATAGGCTAAAGGCCACGGCTGGAACGCTCAGGGAGTCGGGCGTGAGTCACACGATACGTTCTGGGCAAGCGTGTTGCGGCATAATATATATATATAGGGTATGTCAGAATTATGAGGGCGCCACCAAGCCTGTCTTAACCCGACTAACCGGGCCTGGACGGTTAGACGGGAGCGAAGCACGCAAAATACTCCGTCGATAGGATTACTCAAGAGTTGCAAGGTCAAATAACAATTTCGAGATTGCCTTATGCAAGGATTGTAATTAGGTGCCAATCCGACCGCGACTACGCAGCTGTCTCACCCACCTGTACGCTCAAAGCTCCCTCGTCCCGTCGCACAATAATCAGTACACTGAAGGGGGCGCTTATCTGAAACAGAACATGCACAAGTCGAAACAAAACAATAGTTCCCTTAACTAACAAATCATGTATTGACTCACGGGTTACAATGGGGCAGCAGAGTGCGTCGCCCTATATCTATAAATAGATTATATCTAAGAACACCAGCTGGCGCGCGCTCTAAACCTAGCGACAGATGTTGAACAGTAATGAACAAAGTAGCACTTGTAACATAGTCAGTCTGTAATTTGGAATGAATGTACAAATCTGCGGGCGCGACGCCTTATGTAGCAAACAGTAATGAACAAATTAGCACTTGCAACATGGACAGTCTGTAATTTGGAATGAATGTACAAATATGCGGGCGCGACACCTTACGCAGCAAACAGTAGTGAACAAATATGACGACAGTGCCTGTAGGCACAAGAGATGTGACAGGCTCGCTCGCGGCGTCCCAATACAGCTCGTACGCGGGGCTTAAATGCTCTCCGCGGGACAGGTACACTCGCGTTCACAGCGGTAATCAGTTCAAAGACACATACCTTAATATGTAGGCGGTTGGGGAGCCTGGTACAGTTGAGTTGCGACAGGCTGCAGTCTTAGGTGGCAGGTACTTTCGATGTTCGACGGCTATAGGGATGAGTGGACATCCGCCATAATGGCGACGTGAGACGCGTCAGGACGCGTACAACTGGACGACGAAAAATAGGCTACTTTCGTTCTGCGGGACAGATCCTCGAAGGTCGAGATGAAGGGGGCACGATCCCTTACTTACGGGAGCAGGAACTGGGCTCAAAAAGCACCCACGCTACGCCGAAGACAATTCGAAACTCACACTCACAACCACCACACGAACGTTCTCTGCAACGGGCTGCGATCAACTGCCCAGAGGGAAGCGCTGCCACAGGTCACATCGGTCGCGTCCCCACGTGACTAAACCTCGGCAGCCAATCGCGAGGCGATAAAATGAAACAAATTAATGCCGGCGACAATGGTATCACGCCACAACGGCGTGTTTTCTAGAAGATTCGGAATTCTTGCGAGCGATAACGCTCGGCTGCCAAAGCGCCATCAGAGGGGGGCTCCAACCGACGAGAAATACTGCGTTTGGGGCCAAATATGTGCGAAATCATGATTCTGGAATTAGGCGATGGAGCCAAATAAAGAACTAAAAGGGTTTAGCATACGGGCACGCTGCCCTAAAGCCTAGGTGGCTATTTAAAATACCAAAATGACCTGACACTCCCCTTACTTGAAAGAGAGTACCCCGAAGTCTCTTAAAATCAACGGGGCATTTTGGCTGCGGCGCCACGAGCACTTAAACGACCGGAAATGCTGATATGATAGCTGTACCCCCAAAGGAATTACGCACACCGGCCACCAGATAGGGTACGACAGGAGGGAAGAGAGAAGAGGAAGAAGAAAGACTGGATACGCCAGTGGAAATACAAAAATTGGGTAGGACCTGGCGGTTCGCTGATGGCTAGCACTCACTCCCCGGACCACGGAAGACGGGCGACAAGAAAACTAGCTGCCCCAAAGGAGTGGCGCTCCGCCAGGGTTCCACAAAACGATTTGTGTCTGGCTCCCTCGGGGAACCAAACGGGCAAAGACTAGGCAGACTGAGGACAGTCTCGCCGATTCGGCTCGACTGCCCCTCCCAAAATAGGAGTGCCACAACAACGGTTAGCAAAACCACGTCGATAATCGACCACCAAAACGACCAAAAAAAAAGGTAACCGACCAGACCCGAAACGGGTGTGGCACGCACTGCGGCGACGGCCACGAAACGCCGACTGGACCTTAACACCGGGTCCATGACGGTCGCCTAACAGTGCGGTTTTGGAAGGTGGAAAGAGAAAGAGAACAACGGGGTTGGGTAGTTGTCGCCGGGACACGGTAGATAGTAGTGACAAGGGGAAAAGAAAGGTAAAGATAGAGCATAGAGAAGGAGGGTTTGGGGTTCCAAATTGAAACCGTAAAAATAATAAAAAAAACGCGCGGTTAGCGCTCGTCAAGGTCGGGTCAATAGAACGTCTTACTCCCATGCACACTTCCGACCAACCGTTCCAAAAGAACATGGGGAGGGGGGAAAAGGGATAAGTCCCTCGCAACCTGTCCCACAAGCCACCTGAAGAGGGCACGTTGCGCGTCACGGGATCGGCGCATTGTGGGGTTCCCACAACAAGGAAGCTCGGGGAAAGGCAGGTACTACTGAAGATACGGCTCTAAGCCGGCGGTATGGCGGTCAAGGCCTACAAAAAAAAGGAAGGGGGGTTAAGGAAAACGGGCGCTAGTAGCCTAAACGTCCGTGGGATTGGGTTTTAGGTCTTTCGCGTGCCAAGTGCCTTTCGGGGCACCGGTCTCGTCGGACAGCTCGTAAGTGGAAAGCGAAACTTGCCGATTGATATAAAACGGCCCTATAAATTTCGGAGCCAACTTGGCGTTAAAATATTTCGCCGCATCGGAAAGTACGTAATTTCGTCGCCAGACGGTATCGCCAACGGCAAACTGAGCCGGGCGCCTTCGCAAATCGTATGTCGCCTTGGAGGCTTTGTACACCACGTCTAGTCGTTTGACTATGTCTTCATATACCGACCTTAACGCGGGAGTCCGTCGTAACAAGTCTTCGCGACTCTCTACTCGTATTTGTTCCGAAACATCTACCTCCTCGGGGTTATTGTCGCGCGTCCCCTCTAACTGTATCTCTCTGCCGAAATTGGCGAAATATGGGGTCATGCCGGTGACTTCGTGTACTGCGGTACGCACTGCGCAAGCGACTTTTGACAAATATTTATCCCACTCCCGGTGGTTGTCTTTCACGTACGACGTTAGCATAGTTTTCAATACTCGATTAACGCGTTCTACGGGGTTGGCCTGCGCATGGTAATGCGCGTTAAAGATAATTCGTGATTTATACGTATCGGTAAGTTGTCGGAATTCTTTACTGCGAAACTGTACGCCGTTGTCAACCAAGACGTACTGAGGTGCTCCAAAGAGCAAGAAAACATCGTTCTCAAATTTCTGAGTCACCGCGGTCGCGGTGGCGGTACGCAACGGGAAGAAAAGGGTAAATTTGGTAAAGTAGTCAGCCACGGACAGAATATATACGTAGCCTTTCTTTGAACGGGGCAACGGCCCTACAATGTCGATAGATATCATTTGCCACGGCTTATCCACCACGGGGTGACGACACATCAAGCCGGCCGGGCGTTTTTGTTCGGGTTTCTGCGCTAGGCACGTCGCGCAACGGTTAACGTAACGGGTCACATCCGCCTTAAGTTTAGGCCAGTAATACTGCTGAGCGATACGGCCGTAGGTCTTATAAATGCCTAAATGGCCTGCGGTAGGTTTATCATGGTTTTTGCGAAGAATCTCGGCACGTTGAGGCTTCGGAACCACCTCTTTCCAACTCGTGCCTTCGTCCAATTCGGGGTATTTTACGTTAACATGTTTAAACAATTTCCCTCGCGATAGTTTCCACGCCGAATACTTGAATGGTTTTTCTACGACGCGCGTACACATGCGCCTATACCAACGGTCAGTTCGACTGTCGTTCGGCGCCTGAACGCCGGCCTCGGGTTCTCCAGAATCGACGACTGAGACTACATCTATTTCGGGTATAGCACGGGATAGCGCATCCGGGACAACGTGGTCTTTTCCCTTCCGGTGTTTGATCGTAAAGTCGTATTGTTGGATACGAACAGCCCAACGGGCGAGTCTCCCGGTGGGTTCCTTAAGATTATTTAGCCAGATAAGTGAATGATGGTCAGTAATGACTGTGAAGTGAGTGCCTTCTAAATACGGACGTAACTTCTCTATGGCCCACAGGACGGCCAAACATTCGCGTTCCGTAACCGAAAAATTACGCTCAGGCTTCGTAAGAGTCCGACTAATGTAACAGATGACCTGTTCTTGGCCATCAACGGTCTGAGTCAGCACGGCGCCGATACCAACATTGGAAGCGTCCGTCTGTACGATAAACGGGAGAGAAAAATCGGGACACGACAAAATGGGTGCCGAAACTAGGCAATTTTTGATGGTTGTAAATGCGACTTCGCATGACTCGGTCCACTCAAACTTCTGAAACTTTTTCAATAACGACGTCAGCGGAGCAATAATGGCTGAGAAATTTGGTATGAAACGCCGATACCACGATGCCATGCCGACTACTCGCCGTATCTTCGAAACGTTTCTAAGTCGCGGCAAGTTAAGAATGGCCGAAACTTTATCGGGGTCGACTAAAAGTCCTTGGGCGTTAACGACATAGCCCAGGTATCGTAATTCCGGTTGGCAAAAATGACATTTATCACGACCCAGTGTTAAACCAGCGTCGTTTAGTCGCTGCAATACTTCGTCTAGAATCTCGACGTGTTTTTCGAAAGTCGGGGTACAAATAATCACGTCATCTAAATAGACACAGACGTAAGGTTCCAATTCGGGACCCAACACATAGTCGACGAAACGTTGCCAAGTCGCTGCCGCGTTATGAAGCCCAAAGGGCATGCGAGTAAATTGAAACAAACCGCGCCCGGGTACTGTAAAGGCCGTTAGTTCCTTAGATTTCTCTTCCATTTCAATTTGCCAGTACGCGGATTTGATATCAAGCGACGTCATGAACCGGGCATCGCGTAAGCGATCCAAAATCGAAGACACGTAAGGTATCGGGTAGGCGTCCTTCTCGGTGACGCTATTTAATTTACGAAAGTCAATGCAGAAACGATAGGTTCCATCTTTCTTTTTAACTAGTAAAATCGGGCTCGACCAGGCTGAACGAGAACGTTCCACAACGCCTGATTTAAGCATACTGTCCAACTCAGCATCGATATGCGCCTGCATTGCGGGAGAGACCGGATAGTACCTTTGTTTAACCGGTGCCGCCTTAGTAGTGATTTTATGTTGAACGTACTTGGCGCAGCCGAGTTCGGGTTTAGCGATAGTAAAATGTCGGTTTACGAGAGTGTCTAATTGGGCTCGTTGATCCGAGTTCAGGTCGAACATAGACTGCAAATTGCCGGTAGGAGTATCAATGGCCGCTAAGCCGGGTTTTGAGAATTCCCACTCCCCTCGAAACACGTCTGGGACTATTCCCACTGACTTCCAAAAGTCTATCCCTAGGATTAGGGTGTGCGGAACCTCCGGAACTATTAAAACATCGATAGCTACCACTCTGTTATTTAAACGAATAGGTAAGTGCAGGGTACCTAGACTGGTTACGGTCTGTCCATTCGCCACTGAGCAAACGGGTCTCAGCTTCTTATTTATGTGCAGGCCTACAGTACGCAACACGTCCCAACCCTTAGCTCCTAAGATCGTTCGATTCGCTCCTGAGTCCAACAAAGCTAACAACTCGAAACCCATGATTTCAACAGTCACATGCGGTCGACGGTCATCAGATGACCTTTCTAATACGTAATCGAGAATGACTTTATTTTTCTTAAATTTGGTCTCGCGCTCCTCGATAAGTCCCTTCATAAATTTAGTCGAATTGCTAAACACGCGCGAGGACACTGCTCGACCGTTCAACGTCTCGCGGGGTCGTTTCCCTGTCCCCTATCTCTTGCTCGACAACGGGGACAAGTGTTTACGGTCACTTCAGGTCTGCCGCAACGGTAACAGAATTTCTTGCCGCGGGGTCGCGGACACCTACTGGCTCTATGGCCTGGTTCGTTACAGTTCCAACACCGCATGTTTGACTTGGGTGCCGATTCTCGGTTCCTCCCCTCGGGAGTATTAACGTCACGCGTTTCGACAACATCAACTGGGCACGTTTCCGCGATAGGCGCGACCTCGACGTATGCCAAGTCTGTTTCTAAGTCAGACTTCTTTCTAGAAGGTGGCACGTAAGTTTCAATGGCATAGCGCCGTTCTTCAATCTTCCGTCCGTATAGCGCTAGCTCGTCGATCGACCGGACTTCCGTCAATCCCAACTGGGTCTGGTATAATGGTGAAATATTATGCAACAAAATACGCAACTGTTTCTCCTCGGGAACCGCTTCGGTCAGGCGCGAAAACATTGTGCGCATGATAGCAATATAAATGCCCATACTTTCCGTAGGGCCTTGCGTGCGACGTCTAATTTCGTCCAACAACCGTTCATCATAATTAGCAGGCTGAAACTCTAGACGCAATAAATCGACTAACTGTTGCCACGTGTTAGGGGTCGCTCTATTCGCGCGATACCATAGCAATGCGTTGCCCGAAAACAAATCGATGGCCTGCATAAACAACTCTTCTTCGGTAAGGTTTCTGGCCACTCTGAGTTCGTTAACACGCTCGATGAAAGCGTTGACCGACAGACATTTCGGGTCACCTGAGAATTGTATGTTCCATTTCGAAACAGGGGTTGCCTTAAATGAGATCGTACGCGACATCGGCGAAACAAAACTCGGAGTCGACATAGTTGCCGCCGTCGTAGTCGTAGTCGTCGTCGCGACGGTAATGGTAGGTGCGACACCGGACGTCGATGGCAGCGTTACGGCGGTTTCCTCCTCAGCCGTAGTCGTAGACGACACTAGATTTACTTGGTTAAGTTCGTAGGTTGAACGTATGAGTGATAATTTCGCGAACGCTTTTTGTTTGAGCGCTCGCTCTTCCTCCGTTATAGCTGAACTATTCGTCAGACGGTTCATTCCGTGATAAAATTTCATTTCGATCGTAGCCGCTACTTCTTTAGTCGGGTTAGCTAAATATACCTGAATCTTTTCCTCTAATTCGCTAATCAATGTTGTCACGGCCGTGAGATCCTCCTCGAACGTATACGGGTACGTCGGTGGCGTATCCATATCTGCGCGTCCCTCCTCTCTCAATACGTCGCGTAACCGGGAGCGCAACAAGGTAACCGTGCCGGAAGCATCACGGCCACTGATTCTCAACTCGTATTCGGCCTCCGCGCGAAGCAGGCGTTCAATATGTAGCTTTAGCACCATGTTTACAAACGGGAAAGGAACGCCCACGTTGGGCGCCAAAATTAACCTGTTACGGTATTAAAAGAACTTTACGACACCCACCCAAGGTGAGCATCGCACCACGGAATCAGTCCTGAAAAACTGGCACACTTGCCCTGAAATCGGTTCAAAATAGGCTAAAGGCCACGGCTGGAACGCTCAGGGAGTCGGGCGTGAGTCACACGATACGTTCTGGGCAAGCGTGTTGCGGCATAATATATATATATATATAGGGTATGTCAGAATTATGAGGGCGCCACCAAGCCTGTCTTAACCCGACTAACCGGGCCTGGACGGTTAGACGGGAGCGAAGCACGCAAAATACTCCGTCGATAGGATTACTCAAGAGTTGCAAGGTCAAATAACAATTTCGAGATTGCCTTATGCAAGGATTGTAATTAGGTGCCAATCCGACCGCGACTACGCAGCTGTCTCACCCACCTGTACGCTCAAAGCTCCCTCGTCCCGTTGCACAATAATCAGTACACTGAAGGGGGCGCTTATCTGAAACAGAACATGCACAAGTCGAAACAAAACAATAGTTCCCTTAACTAACAAATCATGTATTGACTCACGGGTTACAATGGGGCAGCAGAGTGCGTCGCCCTATATCTATAAATAGATTATATCTAAGAACACCAGCTGGCGCGCGCTCTAAATCTAGCGACAGATGTTGAACAGTAATGAACAAAGTAGCACTTGTAACATAGACAGTCTGTAATTTGGAATGAATGTACAAATATGCGGGCGCGACGCCTTATGCAGCAAACAGTAATGAACAAATTAGCACTTGCAACATGGACAGTCTGTAATTTGGAATGAATGTACAAATATGCGGGCGCGACGCCTTACGCAGCAAACAGTAGTGAACAAATATGACGACAGTGCCTGTAGGCACAAGAGATGTGACGGGCTCGCTCGCGGCGTCCCAATACAGCTCGTACGCGGGGCTTAAATGCTCTCCGCGGGACAGGTACACTCGCGTTCACAGCGGTAATCAGTTCAAAGACACATACCTTAATATGTAGGCGGTTGGGGAGCCTGGTACAGTTGAGTTGCGACAGGCTGCAGTCTTAGGTGGCAGGTACTTTCGATGTTCGACGGCTATAGGGATGAGTGGACATCGGCCATAATGGCGACGTGAGACGCGTCAGGACGCGTACAACTGGACGACGAAAAATGGGCCACTTTCGTTCTACGGGACAGATCCTCGAAGGTCGAGATGAAGGGGGCACGATCCCTTACTTACGGGAGCAGGAACTGGGCTCAAAAAGCACCCACGCTACGCCGAAGACAATTCGAAACTCACACTCACAACCACCACACGAACGTTCTCTGCAACGGGCTGCGATCAACTGCCCAGAGGGAAGCGCTGCCACAGGTCACATCGGTCGCGTCCCCACGTGACTAAACCTCGGCAGCCAATCGCGAGGCGATAAAATGAAACAAATTAATGCCGGCGACAATGGTATCACGCCACAACGGCGTGTTTTCTAGAAGATTCGGAATTCTTGCGAGCGATAACGCTCGGCTGCCAAAGCGCCATCAGAGGGGGGCTCCAACCGACGAGAAATACTGCGTTTGGGGCCAAATATGTGCGAAATCATGATTCTGGAATTAGGCGATGGAGCCAAATAAAGAACTAAAAGGGTTTAGCATACGGGCACGCTGCCCTAAAGCCTAGGTGGCTATTTAAAATACCAAAATGACCTGACATAATAATTGGCCGTCCTTCGTCGTTAAATGTTGTCACAGATGTCACATATGTCACCAATGTCACAGATGTCACAGATGTCACAGATGTCACAGATGTCACAGATGTCACAGTTGTCACCAATGTCACAGATGTCACAGATGTCACAGATGTCACATATGTCACAAATGTCACCAATGATTCTTTTCAAAAATTCGATGCGCAGATCGGTGAGACCATTCACAGTTGGGCACCAAATTAACTGTGCTCTACGCAGAACCACAGACCAAAGAGATAGAGTAATAAGATCCACACATCTAACACACAATGGTTGCTACGCAAGCACGAAAGGCGCGCTTCAACGTTGTAACTCGCAACTCGGGGCAAGTTGAGCACTACACCTCCAGATGCTAGCGTACAAAGCAGCAGCCTATGCACCGCTAAGGTAACAAGAGGTTAATGATAATACTAATACATTATTTTTAGTCTTTCGCCAATAAAAACTAAGTTTATGTATCTCTTTGCTTAAACTATCCAAGCCGCCCATATAACCTGTATTGGCTGAGAATTTTGTAAGAATCTTGGAATCTGTCGGAACTTGTTTCTCAGTTACATGGAGATTATGTATAGTCCTACGCAAAATACAACGGTCAACTTCGTCCTACGTTATTTTCGTTATTAATGTGGAGAAAATTAATCTCAAAAAGAATTTGAAATTATGTGAAATTTCAAGAATGCATGATTTTAATTATTTTGAAGATTAAAAAATCACAAGTCGTAAACATGTTTATTAATAAGTTAAAAGTTTAAAACACAAAACGTTTCGCAATTTTAGGTTGCTTCATCAGTTGTACAAATTAGAGAATATTGAGAATACAGGAATACATTTCTGAAAGGAGCAAAATAAATCGGATTAGCAAATACATCTATCTCCTGCAAAAAACTTGTATACTTACATAAAATTATATTGTAGGGTAGTACTTAGAAGAGTTTGTTGAAGGTATTATATTATTGTAATAAATTATTTGTAAAACACTTTAAAACTCATAAAACATTGTTTAGTTACGCTGGTGACGAAGACAAATTTACCAATTAAAAAATTAATTAAAAACGGTAGCACATGTAGATCAAAAACAGCCCCATGTAGGGGTTAATACTGTTATATGGAAATATTAAGCTATTCATATCGCTTGGTATGAGAGTGCAGGAATGCGACAAATAGTTGAAATTTGGATAAAGGCATGCAAGGTTGTTTCCTAAAAATGTTATCGCGCTGCGCAGTCGGTTTGCAAATATATAGTATGTTAATAATTTAGACAGGGTTGTATTAAGGTTAAAATTTTTGAGTTTTGAAAATTAATAATAGAAGGAAATAAGAGTTAAAATCCAAAAGTTGATTATAAATTTGAGAAATGCAACACACGACATAATTTATTTGAATAAGTTGTGGTAAATAGAGCTTAAATTGTCAATGTCAGTTTTGTAATTTGTTACGGTATTAATTCATCAGATCGACATAGGTCGTATTGATTGTCCAAAATCGGGTACAAACTACAGGGTTCGCCGGCTTTCCCTAGAAATAACAGATCTTAATGTGTCGGAGCAGATGTTGTTGCTCCGGTTACTCGCACTTAGCCCAGTCGGGAAGGGGTAGTTGGAAGACTTAAATGGAAAATCGACGGGGTACTTACCCTAAAGCTTGCTTAACAGAAAAAGAAATGCCTGAGCGCCACTTGGTTCTGATTAGGGTTGGCTAACGTGTCCAGAACCAAGAACAATACACGTAGCCTATGTAGAAGTCTTCCAGGTACGTTGCTGAACGTTGTTTACCAAGCCTCCTCCGAGTAGCCGGGTGACCTTGTCGTTAAATCACTTACCTTCAAGGCCACCGTCACTAAAGAATAACAAAAGAACACTGACTGGCCCAAATCTCAAGGCTCGCTTAATCAAAAAGGCATGCTTTAACTTCACAAAATTAATTACACTTGTCCTTTGCCACACTGGATTAGTGATGACCCAGAAGGGGTTTCAAAATTCATAAAAAGAATGAACTGACTTTAACAAGTTTATTATTTAAAGGAACAAATGACAGTTTACACAAATCGGTACATTAAAACAAACACCCGGAGGTGAGTTTAAATTTAGTAATACGATAGCCTACGTGAATATGAAAGGGGGCCCCACGAAAACCAAAATATATCTTAAGGGCTAGTTACAAAGACACAAAAAACACAATATTATCCAAAACAAGTGACATAAAATGGACGCCAGTAGTAAAGCCCCTGGTAAACATTAACTGGGACAGATCATAAGTCCTAGCGGACGTACGCAACGTTTATAAGCACTGACGCACAATAAAATATAAAATTGCACCTTAAGTTAGGCACCAGAATTATTTAGTTGATACAATACAAGGCGCCTACCTGAGTTGAAGCATGCAGTGTTAGATGCAGGTGTACTCGTCCTCGTGGAGGCCTGGCGAGACGTGCAAAAGGTGTAGCAAATTCTCCAGAAGAGGCAGCAGGACTCGAGGGAATTGAAGACAGTCGGCAGCAACCATCAAACGAAGAAGTGACAGCAAACAACACTATATTGCGCAGCGGGCCCTTCCTTTAATTAAACCCGACGTTGACACAGATATGCATTACGCAATAGTTTTTTTCCCGACTTAACAGGGAAAAAAGTTAGTTGAGGCTCTTCAGATATCGTTTCTAATCGAATCGGCAAAGAGTGCCAAAAGTCTCCCCGGAGACCAACTGTAGGAAACGACAATCGGCCCTTCATTAAACAACGTCGAGTTAAATACACTTCACCGCCCGCCCACCGCGCGCTTCCAAAGACACCCAAGAATTAATGTTCACTTCGAAGATTCGGGTTTAACTGCACTCGCCATTAACGTGCCCCAGGGCACTCGAAAGTCTGCACAAAAGTCAAAAAGGATTCACAACTTAATCACCACCAGTTAGCAAAAGCTATCCCCGATTCGCGGCACAAGCTGCGAACCGGGGGTGCGAAAAAACACCACGTCTAGTTTACTCAAGTGCTGGGTACAGATTCTTAATTTCAAATCCGGACTCCGCGTGAAGAATACAACGGAAGAAAACTTCGAACTCCCAAGTCATCATTTCTACAGGTGCGGTTAACTAAGGGCTTATCAAAACTTATTTCCAATGGTCCCAAAGCTGGACGTAAAATGCGTGGGCTGAAAGCACAACAAAGAAGGCTTTAACGGGTGATGCAATTGCTGAATTGGCAAGATTTGGCTACAAAATTTCCTAGAAGTCCCGCTTGGGGGTGATAAGGCTTAAAGGAAAGTTTCACACAATGAACGAAAGCTACTGCGTATCGGATTAAAATTCAAGGGCTTAAATATCAAGTTACAGAGGCCAACAAAAGGCAATACACAAAACTTAGCGTTAGCCTGGGTTATCAATAATGCAAACCAAAGAATGAATTCACGGACACAATTCGACGAAATCTAAACTGGACGGGAATGCTTTTAATAAACTACGTGCTTCCAAAGACTGTTTACGGGACAAAATCTACGGATCGTGAACGCATTATTGTTTGGGCCAAATGAAATTTAAAATATAGCTTTAATATCCAGAGTTGAACTTTAGTCAGGGCAGTCTTCAAAAATTTATCAAGACAAAAAAACCCATTAAAGCGGCATCAACTCAACGTAATTTGGAGCAAAACGAAAGAGGTCGAAAACACTTAACAAATTAATGGTAGTAGGGCTTTTTTGTATTTCAATCATTTCCAGGCAAAGGCGTTTTTTTAAATTTCTCTCTCTATGCAAGACAGTGGGTGTATTAAAATTGAAAGTATGAAAATGTTTAGTTGAATGATCAGTTAGGGCTGTTTTATTCGAAGAAGGTGAAATGTTATGAATTTTGACAGAGTACTTATGTTGTTTTATTCTATTTTTTAATAATTGCTTCGTTTGACCAATATATGTAGAAGTACAATTGTTATAATTAAGTTGGTAAACAACTTGAGATTCCATGTTAATATTAGTTTTATCCTTTAAATTAGTAAAAAGAAATTGCCTAGGTTATTCTTGTTGTTAAAAGCTGTTTCTATATTATATTTTTTAAGTTCAGTTTCAATTTTTTCAGCAAGTTTAGGAACATATTGGATAGATCCATATTTATTTTGTGGTAAGATATTTGAAATATTAAAATCATTGCCTAAGCAGTTAGGTTGTAGGGCTATGGATTGATTATGTATGTTTTGGTTTTAATTTTTTTAGTTCGGAAATTAATGTGGTTTTTGATAAAATCAATTGGATAATCATTACTAATTAAAATTTGTGTAATAAGTTCTAAGTTTTTTTTATAAAACTGTTTTGAGGATAAATGAATAGCTCTGTCAACTAAACTATTTATGACTCTAATTTTATGTTTGATGGTTGTGTTAGAGTTATAATTTAAATATCTATTTGTTTTAATGCTTTTACGGTACCAATTTGTTAAAATTAATCCATTTTTTTTGTCTGAACAGTGTAAGATCTAAAAAATTTAAAGAACAATTGGAATTCTCGTTTTCAATAGTAAATTTAAGTCTGGGGTGTACATTATTAAAGAGGTTAAAAAATATTTGTTTGTTTAGAGTGTCTGTAGCCATTATGATGTCGTCCACATATCTTAAATAAAGAGAGAAGTTGGTATTTTGATTCAAAATAGTAGTCTCGATATCTTCCATTACAAGGTTAGCAATTGTTGAAGAAATGGGTGAAGTTTAGTGTTATTTATATGTTCTTTGAATTTCCATGAGTCTTTAATGCTGAATTTATTAAGAGAAGTTATATTAGTTAATATTTTTGAAAGATATTTAGATAGATTGTAAGTTGGGCTCATGCAAGAGGCAACAATAGGTCTTAAAGGTATATTGATATAAGTCAGTTAGAGCGGTGTTTTCAATCAAATTTTTAGCATATTTTGCTATGGTTTTAAGCCCTAATAATCAACTCTGTTAGCATTGCCAAATTAATGGACATTTCATGAAAGCTCAGAGTAAGATATTTTATATAACTGCAAAAGCTAAAATTTGAATTTGCCAGAATGAATACATTTGTAATGAGATGCCAGTAAATGCAGAATAATTACTTAATGAACGCAATAAGCAAAGCTCATTTTGCACAGGGATCCAAATTGGATGTAAGTTCAGTTAATTGATTAGGTTTGTGCTAAAGTAACTGCCAAGCCGAATAAAATTTAATAATTATAAGAACGATCGCAAACGCAAGGGAATGAAGCGTAGAATTCAGACACAGTTTAATAGCGAAATCCAGTCAGGGTTTTATAGGAAAGGTAATTGGAAGATAGATAAGCTTATAAACATGTAACGAGCAGATAAGAATGAAGGCATTAAAGCATTTGAAGGAAACCGTAAGAATTAAAAGGCAAGGGTTAAAGGAAATTTGCGAAAATGAGATAGCATATGAACTTAAAAATGAACGAAAATCAAACATCTATTAAAAGCCATAGATCCGGAAATTGCAATAATCAGAGTTGAGGTTATGTTTTTCCCAAAACCGAAGCTATAAAAAACAAATGAAATAGCGTGCCTGCAAGAGATGAAACAAAAGACAAAGTAATGCCGGGAAAACAGCCTAATTCAAATTACCGATAGGACTTTGATGATCGATTTCACGATATTTATCAGTCAATAGACGCAATCTTGTCGGTGTCCGGTGTCCATCTTGGTTAACGCTTGAACTAATTTCAAATTTTCGATTGTGCGCGTTTGAGCATATGCGGAGACAGATCCGTATTTAATAAATTATGCATTCAGGGTGGACCTAACCGAGACTAGTTTTTGCTTTACCGATTTGAGCTAGCGTATTGGATTAATTGCAAGTAAATAAAATATTTTAAAGGGCATACAACTATTTATTTGCATCTATTAATTTACAAGCAACTTTTAATCAACCTAAGATTTGATAACACGAATACAAAAATATATTTGCGTGGTACCCTTATTAACATATTACAACACTAATTAATTAGACAGTACCATTCCACTTTATCCGCACCTTCGGAAGTAAGGAACTTTATTGCAGGAATGTGTTCTTTATATACAGCTGAGATTAAAGGGGTGTCACCGTCATGGTCTCTTGCATCTTTGAAAGCACCTTGAGCTAATAATATTTCCGTGACATCTGTATGGTTTTTAAACGCGGCTGTTGCAGAATTGCCGTTCTTATTTTTAACTTTTTTATCCTACCACAGGATAGTAGAAGAGTAACTACATCAGTATGTCCGCTGCTTGCAGCTACTATCAAAGCTGTATTGCCGTCATCGTCCTTTAAATTTTTATCTGCACCCTGATACAGTAAAAGCTTTACAACATCCGTGTGACCTTCCATGGCCGATAGAAAGAATGCAGGAGCATCTTCTGCGATGGATTCTCCATTTGCCCTTACATATCCTTCTGATATAAATACAAGACATTGAAGAATTGCTAGAACTCCTTCCCTTTAGTTGTAAATTGTGCATATTAACATCCCTAATTGCCTCATGCACCGAGTAATAATTTTCTAAGTAAAAATACAAATTTAGCAACGATATGTTAACCTCTAGATGACGTTTTAACGTCAAATATATAGAACTTTGTTTTTTAGAGGTGGTTTAGGCACATAAAGATACCACAGAGGGTAATATACGTTAGCATAACACTACCAATTCTTATGGTAGATTTCCTCGATTTCTTCAAAATGGTCATTCATTTTAAGCAATGAAATACCCAATTTAACAATATTCAATGCAATTTGCTGCAGCAACCCATTGCAAATTCAGTTAATAATAGTTATTGTTCGCGTGATGATAATTTTCCTTCTACGAAACATCGTGTAGCCATATTTCGTGTTAAAAGATTATCCTCTTTTCGTGAGAATGTTGCGTTCTTCTTGTATGTAATTCATGCACATATGCGTATAAACGCACATCACCGCTTTCTTTTCTGTAAATCATAAAATACCAATTACTACATATTATAGATATTTTAGAATAAAATAGTTATTTGTAAAACAAGTGTTGAAAGTATGCCTTTGTCGAACAAAAACGACGGTTGCAGCCTGAGACGAAGTCGAAGGCTGCAATCGTTTAAGTTCGACAAAGGTCTTTCAACACGAGGCATAACACTATTTAGTCTACTCCTGCAACCTATGGAAGCTAAAAAATGTGAAAATCGTAATTTAAAATTTTAAAACAATTTGACGTTTTATATCAATTTTAATATGTTGTGGAATGTAAAAAAAACTGTGCTGTAAAGTGAGCGAAAGTGTGCTGTAAAGTGCCTAAAAGTGTGCGGAAAATACTTTGCAGCACACTTTTACATTTTGCAGCACACATACGAAAAACAAGTGCTTTCAACATTTAAAACCATGTAGAAAAATGAACTTTCAATGGCACGTCTCGACAAAGCTTATTTTTTATATAACCAGGTATAACATTCTAACTTTCTACTTTTGGAATATACATTAGACATGTGTTAATGTGAATATCGAGTAATATAAAATTTCGTCTAACGTAAACGTTTTCATTGCAACCGCCGTGTAACGTAAACACACGAAGGCTAGCTGCTATAAACAAATTGAATATAGCAGTTTCGAGTTTGTCTATGTAAACCACCGGCAATTTCATAACTACCGCATCCTTACTTCTTTTAACATATTCGAGCACATTTTCTTGAAATGTGTTATATGTCTAAGATTACATGCGTTCAATTAGTTGTGGGTGGTATGATACATTTTATTCAAGAAGACCAATAACTGTTTTTATAAAAAATATGCAATAAAATGCAATAAAATAAGAACTAACAGTTGTACTGGATGGACTAAACGAAAAAAAAAACATGGGGATCTGGTAAAAAATTAGAAAAATGCTATAGATAGTGGCGAAATGCAAGAAATTGTAAACAGTAATATGCTGATAGAGTTAAAGGAACAGTTGCCACCCAAAAATAAAGAAAACGATGTCCAGATGCATAAAATATAATATAATAGATATAATATTATATATAACATAAAAGTGGTAATGGCGCTGACGATAGTCACCTAGAAATTGAGAAATCTTGTGATTCCCGTTTTTATTAATCATTAGTCTTAAGCGTTATTTAATAAAAAATGTTTCTTTATATAGTTTGGCCTAACTGGGAAATGTACTGCTGTGAGAAGGTTTTAATTGACTATTCCCCTCAGATAATATAACCCAATCCCATCAATCAATTTTCAAAATTTGAACGAATCAGAGTCGAATACAGCGAATATTCTGCACTAGTGCAATACCCGGGTATTTGCACAAGTGCAATATCGAGTATTTGCGGGAAGAAGAGCAAATCACTAGGTACACAAGAAATTTCAGAAAGAAAACTGAAAACTATTTAAAAATGAATAGTGTGGTATACAAAGGATGACATTTCTTCGAGGAATAGTCTTGCAATATTCCCCGCTTGCATTCTGTATAATGCGAGTATTTCTCTCGAACGCTTTGCGTTCTCGAGAAATACTCGAATATACAGAATGCACTAGGGATATAACTACTGAATATCTAACTACGCTTACGGCGTAGGTCACTAATACTAGCTATGATCTCGCTATAATATAATAGTTTGATACTTAATACATACTTCATCTCAGGCTTCTTTTACACTTTATCAATGAATCTTTAACTCACCTTAGCATTCTTTTGAGTATGCGTTAGAATTAAATGCGTTAATTCGATTTTTATCTCAGGTTACTGTCACAATTTAAAGTTAAATCAATACGAGTTATCTGAATACACTCAAATAAATCAATCACAAGTAGGGGCAAAAATATGAATTGATTAGACATGTAAACAAAAAATTTGAGTAGTTACAATAGCAGTTTGAAATTTATTAATCATCTTATTGCTATGCTGATTCTTAATTTTAATCAAAAAATCAAACTACCTCTGTTTTAACTTTTAATGAAACAAAGTACTGTGAAGAACTCCTTAGAAATTAGCTGTTACCCTTAGTTTCCGACGCTTATAAATCATCAAAACAATTGTAGATATGTCTGAGCTCTACCTTTCACATCGTTTCCGTACAGAAAATAACTTCAACTCGCTCACGATTCGATACGATGCTAATTTCTGTGTTGGTGCTCCTCTCAGCGAAATTTTACTCTTCCTAGCGTAACTCCAACTCTTCTAAACTGATTGCAGCTGGATAAATGGTCTCAGTGCGATCGTGATGTCCTACTATTGACCTTATATGCCCAGTAGATTGCTCTAGATTGCTGCAGTATGCAACCAGATGGACGTCTGGTGCAAACACTGTTTTAATTTGTTTTCACCATTCTAAATCACTCCACAATGCGTGGTAATTAATAATACAACGCTCTAAATTAACACTTTTACGCCCAATAACCGTTCAAACAATTAAATTCGACGGAGCTAAAACTGTAAATAACGTCAGTCTTCTGAAAAATAGTTGTCTCTTTTTCGTTTTCAACAAACCTTCATTGTGATCATCGCTATAGCGATCAATTTATTGTAACAGCTCTCTTTGATCTAAGTAACAAAAACAACTGTAAACGTAACCTTTCAAATCTGCAATTTTTAGGTTATAACTGACTTTTCTAATAAAATACATGTTTCGAAATTCCACGTTAGTCCAGATTGCGGTACTTTTTTAGTTTACACCCCTACATTTAGGGGGTGTAAACTAAATTATAGTCTATGGGTACTTTTTTAGTTTACACCCCCACACTTAAGCTAAATAGAAAAATCAGAAATCAGTTGTATGTGGGGGTGTAAACTAAATTATAGTCTATGTTAAACTAAATTAGTTTATACCAAAACTTTTTATTGAAAATTAAGTAAAACAAATTATGCACGTTTATAAACTTCTGCTATTTGCAAAGAGAATGTAACCAGCCAATCCACCACCAGTGCCACCTACCGCCGTGAGCGCACACCAGGCACAACACGCCAACGTACCTTACCTAACCTAACCTAGCCTAACCTATCCTATCATATCCTATCCTAACCTAAACTCACCTAACCTAATCTCGCAATTAAAATCATAATGCTTCAATACAAAACAATGGAAAAAAGTGGGGTGTAAACTAAATAAGTTGCCCGTAAACATTATTTTAGTTTACACCCCCACATTTAAGCAAAATAGAAAAATCGTAAACCAGGTGTAGGTGGGGGTGTAAACTAAATAATCTGCCGTAAACCTTATTTTACTTTACACCCCCACATTTAAACGAAATACAAAAATCGTAAACCAGGTGTAGGTGGGGGTGTAAACTAAATAAGGTGCCCGTAAACATTATTTTAGTTTACACCCCCACATTTAAGCGAGATACAAAAATCGTAAACCAGGTGTATGTGGGGGTGTAAACTAAAAGAGTGCCCAGATTGCTATCTGCAATCCTAACTCAAGTAAGTGAAACTATTTTAATACATGATTTGTTATATTTGATTAATATCATGCATTTGAGATTGCAACTGTCATTGCTCGGACAACAGCTTGGAGTCTCGGTATTTTCAATGAATCCCAATTCTGAGTGCAATTCAACACTTGGCATGGTTTGATTAGGATACAACACATAGTAAATCAAAATTCTTAACACATGACTTATACAAATGTGTTTCAGATTCTCTTTTCATAAGAGGCTAATACATGCTCATTATAAAATCAGCAGGGAATAAGCTTCTTGCTTTAATTAGCTCATTTATAATTTAATTAATCCATACGCTGTTAGTTTTTTTGAACCTCTATTTATATTTATGTGAAATCGTACCACAGCGGTATATAAACAGAGGTTGCCAACTTTGCCACTCTGCTTGCCTATATACAGGGTGTCCCAGACTTCACTCCCCAGGCCTATAACTTTGTTATTTTTAAAAATAGCTGTATTAAACTATGTATATTCTTAAATGGGAGCAAATTGTCTATAAGACAGCCAAATAAATTTTACGAAATCTGCACTTGTGTAACGGTAGCGATATTCAACTTTTTTTTTCAAATGAGACGCTATACTTTTTCTCAATTTCTCTAATAATACTTTTTATTCTCTTTACAACCATGTAAACATATATGGGTGTTACATCAGAAAATTTTTGAGAAAAAGACAATTCAAGGTTTAAGAATGAATTGCCATAGAACTCACTGTTTTTTTGTAAATTTTATCTAGTTGGCGATGAAAACAATAGCGTAATTTAAAAAAATATTATTTATGTTCATATAACATTAATTAACTTTATGCTAACAACTAATTAGTTATACATAACTACAAAAATTGTTCAAAATTGCCTCCGTTGTTATTTGAGCAAAGCTCTAAACGATGCAGAAGATGTCTGGTTGTCGTTTCCAATAAAGTTTCTCTGGTAATGTTTGCACATTCTGCTCTTATTCGGTTTTTTAAGTCATCCACATTTAAGAGAGGCAATTTATAAACGCGTTCCTTTAAATTGCCCACAGGAAAAAGTCCAAGGGTGTGAGGTCAGGAGAACGAGCTGGCCATTCTACTGGACCGTATGTTCCCATCCATTGCTGTGGAAAATTAGCATCTAAGTAATTCCGTACAATAGCGCTGTTATGTGCTGGAGCACCATCATGTTGATAAAACATGTTCAGTCTTGTACGAAGAGGTACATCTTCCATTAGTTCCGGCAATACGTTGTCCAGAAAGTGCAAGTAGCGATTGCCAGTTAAAGTTCCTTCGTAAAAATACGGTCCTACTAGATAACCATCAAGTATCCCACACCAGACATTAATTCCGAAAACACGTTGATTATTCCTTTCTCTCAGCCAGCGTGGCTGTTCCGTGCACCAGTATCTAGTATTTTGTGTCGAAACCAATCCATTATTATGGAATCGACTTTCATCAGACCACAATATTTGTCTCAAGAAATTATGTTGTTGAGTACACTGCACAAGGATCCAAGCAATAAACGTAAGTCTCTTGTCCGGATCTTCAGGGTAAAGTTTATGTACGCGAATACATTTGTATATGGTCTGTACCTGTTTTGTTTTAAAATGCGCTGTACTGACGATTTCGAAATGCCACATTCTGAGGCTACTTGCCTTAAGGAAGATGTAGGATTGACTTCCATATACCCAAGAACAGCTACTGTATGTTCTTCATCAGCAACACGTCTGTTCGCATTAAGCGGTATTCTTCTGTTTACTGAAAACGATCCATGTTCTCGGAGATTATGTTCCAAACCTCTAAACGTCTTATGATCAGGATGCCTTCTATCTGGATATTGCTCTCTGTATCTTCTAGCTGCCTCTCTTGAATTACGCCCACACAAACCATACATTAGTATCATGTCACATTTTTCGGAATTAGAATAATTCATAATTATCAAAACAAACAGAATGATAATTGCTTAAATTAACTTGACAACATAAATTGACAGATTTGCGTTAATAAACAAATGCATAAAGTAATATTTGTCCAAACTACGCTATTGTTTTCATTGCCGTCTAGATATAATTTACAAAAATCAGTGATTTCCATGGCAAACCATGCTTAAACTTTGAATTATATTTTTCTCAAAAATTTTCTCATATAACACCCATATATGTTTACATGGTTGTAAAGAGAATAAAACGTATTATTAGAAAAATTGAGAAAAAGTATAGCCTCTCATTAAAAAAAAAAATTTGAATATCGCTACCGTTACACAAGTGCAGATTTCGTAAAATTTCTTTGGCTGTCTTATAGACAATTTGCTCCCATTTAAGAATATATATAGTTTAATATAGCTATTTTTAAAAATAACGAAGTTATAGGCCTGGGGAGTGAAGTCTAGGACACCCTTATACAGACGGATCAAAAACAGATACCGGGATTGGGTGTACAATTGTGTGAGCAAACTTTCAAAAAACCATTAAACTTAGCAACTACTCGTCAGTGTTTAGGGCAGAACTATACGCGGTTAACAAGGCACTTGATTTTATAAAAACCACTGACCACCTAAACTTCGTGATACTCTCCGATTCTTTAAGTGCAGTGCTATCCCTGAAAGAACTATATCCATACGTACAAAAAATACACGATGTGCTGTTCGAGATACAAAACAAAAAATATATACAGTTCATCTGGATACCTTCACATATAGGCATAATTGGGAATCAAATGGCTGATACAAAGGCTAAAGAAGCTACCACAAACAAAGTACTAGACGATCCGACAGTTAGTGCCCCAGATATGAAATGCCTAAATAAACGTAATATTCTACTTAAATGGAACAACTATTGGATGTCGCGAACGGATAATAAACTCCGGATGATTAAAGACAACACCCAGGCCTGGTCCTCCACATCCCAGAGTCGAAAACTGGAAGTGGGTCTATCAAGACTGAGGATAGGACATACGAGAACTAGTCACGACTACCTTTTACAACGTGATGACCACCCAGTTTGTGACGTTTGTCAGACCAACCTAACCGTTTCACATATTATCCTATATTGTACCAAATATTCAAGAGAAAGAAATGCAGTTCAACTTAGCGAAGATCTAAAATCAATATTGGGAATAGACAATAATGAAATAAAAAAACTGATCGTGTTCTTAAAATCAACTAACATAGGAAATAGATTGTAAACTTTAATTAGTGCCAAAGACCTTAGTTGTTGACGCACTATAAAACTAAATTAAAAAAAATCATTGTTCCTTTCGCCTAAATACTTTTATGATGTTGGAAACTCTTCTTAAATTTCTATGTTCTCCATATTTCATTATATCTAAACATAGGTTATTATTTTATATAGGTACTGTATAATTTTTCGTAACCTTTACAATCTCATCGAATTCTTATACACTGGGGAATATTTTTTCTGCATTCCTGTTGTTGTGTTTAAGAATTTTTCAAAGTATTCTTTCTATCTTTCCATTTCCCATTTTTAGTTCTAATACGTATTCGGTTCGTATATTTTATATTTCTTTTTATCTTATTAGTTTTGATACTATTTGGCACAGTTGCTTGGGCTATAGCAAGATACTGTTGTGATCGCATCGTCTATGTTTAATTGTTAAGGCGACGATCCAACAAAATATAAAACAAGTTATTCAATAGTCTTATAACGTACAGGCGCATTTTTATTCCGTGCTTCGAAATTCCAGCTATACTTTTAAAAAATTAGGAGAATACTTACGTATAACCCATATGCATTCATTCTCTTAATAAATAGTGACCCCATTCTTTTCTTCTTCACTTGTTTCACGCAAGTTTCAAAATATATGGAAACACTGTTATTAACTATAGCAGTATAACTCGTAACGGTTAATCTCGAGCAAAGCTGCAGGAATCTTGCATGTACAATAACTCTGTTTGCATGCAAACTTGCACCTCCTTCTTCTAGCGGATCTGCATACAACCCTAGTTTTTCGCAGCCTGCTTTTATTAATCGTGCACATCCATCGCTTACGCTCACCAGGCACGTGCATCCACTGCTTCCGCAGCCTGTTATTGATACTCACCAGCATTCATGGCCTATGCTGACCAGATGCGTACAGCAATTGCATTCGCAGGCTGCTTTCGTTGTTCGCACACATCCATGGCCTATGTTGACCCTTAGCGTGCAATACCTGCTTCCGCATCCTGTTTTCATTGTTCCTGCACATCCATGGCTTACGCCGGCCAAACACGTGCACCACTTTTTACTTCCTTTTACAATAAACTATTGGATTCACCCCAAAAATTTGAAATTTAGTTTTCAACAGATCTTCATGTTTTAGAGTCCCCTGAACCTAAAACATGTTTTTGTTCATTGGTCTGTCTGTGTGCCTGTGAGCAGAATATCTCAAAAACGAAAAGAGGTATGACGTTGAAACTTTATATATAAGTTTTGCGTACTATCTAAATGAGACAGCAAGCTTTTGAAGAAAATCGCATAATTGGAAGTATGGTGTTTACTCTTGCAATTTTTCAGTTTATTTCGATTTTTTCAAACACCGCTCTAACGATTCTTTTCCAACGTTATACTTTTATTACATTTTTAATGTGTATTGATGTGAAATAGGTGATTTTTCCAGTTGGATACTTCTAAAATGGGTTGCTTTATTTTCTTTATTAGCTCCTATTTTAAATAAAACACCCGGTAGGTATGTTATTATATTTTTGAATTCAGCTTAAAATTTTATAAAAAACTTGTCGCTTCAACTAAAGCTCTATTTTGTACGGTTTCTGAAGAATTTGTAATTTTTGAAAATTTTTGACAAATGCTTAAAAATTAAAAATAAAATTTTTGACTAATTATAAGATCACTGTAAAAGAAAGTTGTGTGCGTGTATCACACCAGATTTTTCTCTTGCATGCAGTCCACAAATCGCCACCTATCTCTGCATCGTCGCCTCGTTATTGCGCACGTTTTGTTTTCCCGCATGCAGTTACGCACGTCTACCGACGTTTAGATATCGCCACTTTTCTTGGGCGAGTCTAATGTTATACCTGCATGTCACTCATGTACATTTTCGTGCAAACATGCACTGCAGCATCATTTTGGCACACCTTTGTCTCCCATGCATGCAGCTCACATATACGTCCATCGGCATTCAGATACACCGCATTCTTATCGTGCAAACATGAACAGTCGCCTTATTCTGGCGAAACTTTATTTTTACAGCTACTTCCGCAACCTGCTATTGCTGCGCATGCACCTTCATGGACTCAGTCGGTCCAATGCATGTGCCAGCCACTCGTATTCGGTCACTTATCGACTCTTGCACATCCGCAGTTGCGTCCGCAACCTGCTCTTGATGCCCACGTGCCTCCATAGCCTATGGTGCTCCGGTACGTGCAGCAAACCCACTTGTGCTTGGTCACATGCCGATCATCGGACATTCCCAGTTGCAACCGCAACCTGTTCTTGCTGTTCACGTGCCTCTATGGCCTACGCTGGTCCGGTGCGTGTAGCAAACCCTTATGCTCGGTCACATGTCGACATCGCGCATCCGCCGTTGCAAACATACTTAGGCCTTTTTAAGTTTGTCAATGTACAAATAACTACATGCCGAGTCGAGTTTCGCCTCTGACGTGGTTCACCCGTTGAGTTACCGTGCTCTTCTGTCCCTTCCCTTGCAAAGAGTTTCGCCTCTGGCGTGGTTAACACGTTGAGTTACCGTGCTCTTTTGCTTTTTTCCTCCTGATAAAGCCCCTTACAAAAGTGGGCGAAACGTTGAGTTCTTCGATCTCAATCATGACACGGTCCAATCCCGGAAGTCGTTTGTTACTTAACTACATGCCACTGGAAGACATTGCCGTTACAGTCAGTTATTCGGTTAATCCCGCCTACTTTTTAGTACAATAAAGCTTCCACGCTTACATTTGTTTATTTGTTTGTTGCTTATAATTTTTCTACTTGTTCGTATATACACTTGCCGTTTTTCTCTCTTTTTAGCTTTTATCTCTGAAGTAGAAGACGCTAGATTAAAGACCCAAACTCACCCAACCAGTGGCAGTGTATGTGTGGTGTTGTGTTCGGTTATTCGGTATTTTATTATTGTTATTGTTATTAGTGTTTTAAGAATTGTTTATTTATTTATTTAATTCGCACTCAGCCAACAGCCGTTAGGCCAATTATAGGCGTCGCTGTGCAGTTATGAAGACTTCCAACCCCACTAACGACTGTCATGATGTTGTATGACCGCCGGGACCAACTTTTTTCCGTGATAGCCGTACCACGAGGCGCCGAGAGATGCAGCCGTGGAACTCCCATCCAAGTTCTGACCAGAGACAGCGTTGCTTAACTCTGCTGATCGAACGTGGACGCTTGTTCAAGCTACACCACTCGGGACCCCTACAACAATCCAGGAGGTTTTGTAGCTAAATACACTACATATACTTTTATCCGGGATTATATTAGATTTTCTACCTGGCCTTTCTTTCTACTTTTGCTTTGGGGGGAGGGGGGTGTAATGCTGTAATCGTATCGCCTACGTTTAGTTGTTAAGGGGACGCTCCAACAAAATATAAAACAAGTTATTAAATAGTCCTACAATGTACAGACTCATTGTTATTCTATGCTTCAAAATTCAAGTTATACCTTTAATAACTTAGGAGATTATTTACGTATAACCCATATGCAGTCATTCCCTTAATAGTACCCCTTCATCACAATAGATTTGTAGTACATTACTTTGTGAAATTTCAAAACGTATCTAAAATACTTGCAATAAAATCATGAATTTTTAACAGAATATAAAGCATTACCTATTTTCGCTGCATTTTATGCTAAACAAGTCTCCGACTATGTACAAAGTACAGATTATTTCCTCAAGTTGTCTTTAAAAAATGTTTTCTGTGAGTTTTTATTGTTCTTTGAGTAGTTATAACTAATTATGGGTAATAACAGTAGGTACATAAAAATTTACTATATGTAGTTTTTTTTATCACTCTGTACTTTAGTATTATAAGATGTTGTTATTAGTAGTAATAGTAACATCATATAAAGGTTGCGGATTTATATTCGGTTAAGTCAATTTAAAACTACTTAAATTGTAGTCAAACTAGAAAGTAAATTTTTTCACTAAATTAAAACATTACGATCTAACTCTCAAAAGATTTCTTCTTCTTTGAGTGCCGTGACAGTTTAACGATCGTTGGTAATCATGTTGGCAAATCATTTATTATGCTTTTCCTGGAGAATTAAATAACAGGGTAATTTTTCGTTGCCTTTTTCATTGCAGTGTTAGGAGATTGTCGCCTGTGTATTTCTAGTGTTGAGCCATTCGTCGACAGCCTCGACCCAGTAATGTCCTGCCTCCTGACCCAGCTACCGTAACCCAAGGAGAGGAACTCGTACAAATTGCTACTCCTCGGGCCAAGGAAAACACAGTAATTCGTACCACCTACCCTATGAATTTGCTTACAAGCTATAGGAATCTCTCAAGTTATTGCAAAACTGGTTAATGCGCATATAGGACAAAGGAACATCACTGCGTAAGATGACGCAATCTGCAGTTTAAATGGTTTTTAACAGGCACATAACTGCACGGAAAACGCTGTCACGCGAAAAAGGCGTCTTCTGGAGTAGCAGTCGTTTGCCGTATACAATTTAGTCGTATAAACGCATCTTAATTGGCCGCTCACATACCCCGCCGATAGTGACTATCTACTATACCGGATAGCCTTCGCTGGACTTTCTGAAAGCGTTTGTGCAATTTGGTTATGCGTTGAAATCTTTATCGCAGAGTGCAAGACCGTTTTCTTTGTTTGGTCATCTGAGATAACAGAAGAGATAATGTCCCTGCTCGAGTCTTTTGTAATACGCCGACCACTATATTTCGGCCCTTACTATCTGCTTTTTTTAAATGTTTTAAGGCCTTTTAGGATCTTTGCCTATATAGCCTAATATTTATTCACTCCTATCAATGGGATTCAATAATTTTTTTACACCTAATTATATTTTTATTTTTATTTTGGAGCGAACAATAAACTGTAAACGTAAGGGCTACGCTTCAATGCGGATTCTGTAGGTGAAAAGGAGTTAATTTTGGGCATTTTGTCCGTGACAAAATTGACGGATTTCCAACAATTTTGAGTTGCCACGACCTCCATTTTGTGCACTTGCAAAGCCCAAAAATCGGAGTAAATTAAGAGTCCATTCTTGATTCGTTTAGGAGTTCAGCATTCGATTTATTTGTGCGGTGTATTCACCTTCACGTGCCAGATTCTGAATGAACCTCTAAAGATTCACTAGTATTAAATCAGCTAATGACACTCATCCTGTGAGCATCAGATTTAAGAACATTGTTTAATTAGAACAAGGCGGCTTGTAGTTTATAATTATTTGTTTAATATTCAATTGCTTATTATTTGTGTTAATTGGTAGCATAATTTATTTATTTATCTCTTTGTGTTGTTTAAGCTGGTACGCACTAAAAAAAAAGAAAGTGATAATAATAATCAATAACAATGGGAAAACTAACACAACTATAAAGAAATCAATCCATATAACTTAACAAGAAATAGGAAGCGGTGCTCAAGCAATGCACAGAAGCAGTTAGTTTTGAATGCTTTAATGTTTCCATGAAAAATATCGATTTCACCGATAAGTTCATTAGCCAAATCACAGGTTGCGTATAAAAGTGAGTAACGTAGTATATTAGTTTTCGGTTTATCTAAGTAGAAATAAACCCGAAAACGAGCTATATGTCTTGGCACACAAAAATTTTGTTGAATCGAAATCGAAGGGCAACAATCAATTCTGTAATGAATTGATACGGTATAAGAAAATAAGACGAGAAATATTGCGACGTATTTCTAAGGTATGAAATTTAAATATATTTAATAACTGCATGTAAGAAGGTTCCATTAAAGAATATATTCCAGTAGCTTTATAATGTAGAAATGTCATAAAACGTTTTCGAACTTTTTCTATTTGTTCCTTATAAATATGTATGCTGGGAACCATATAACAGTAGAGTGCTCTAGCCTCGATCGAACATGGGCATTATAAAGTTTAATTAATGTAGATGTATTTTTGAAATTTAAACTATTTCGTATTAGAAAACCTAACATTTTAGAGCACTATTTACAGATGTTTCGAAAACGTTAGTGAACTGTCAAACGTAACACCTAGATCTAAGACATCGTTTTTGACTGAAAGCAAATTGTTATCTATACTGTAAGGATATCTAATAAAAAAAAATTCTGTTGAACGTCAGGGTTGAACACTTGTTAATATTGAAGTATAGCTTATTCTCTTGGCTCCATTGATAAGTGGAGCGTTTTCGCAAGTTTCGAAAATTTTCTCCGCCTTGCGTCGCTGTAATTTATGAATTACTCATCTGACAAAAGAAAGTTTCAGACAAAAGTTGTAGTCAATTTTGTTTCCTACAATTCTTGTAATAACTATTTTTAGCCAAGATGGCGTAGGAGAGGAGCTATATACGAAAAACTTATTTTTTGTACCTTTTTAGCAAGATGGTGGCGCCAGCGGCGCACTTTCAAGGTCGCAAACTTAGTATGTTGATTAGCACATGCCACTCTACAAGTATGCCAAATTATAACTTTCCCTGACCTTTTGCAAAGTAAGCCCTATTTTATATCTCTATTGACTGGACTAGTAGACAAAATCAGGAAACCTCTTATAGCTCAGACTGACATCCTGGTGAGCTTTGACGCAGTAAGCCCTTCACAAATGTGCCGACAGATGACGCACTAGCAATCATCAGAAACAGGTTGGAACTGGATGACACACTTGCCGAACGCATAGATCTATAGGTAGATACAATAATGGAGCTGTTAACGATCTGCATTAAGACCACAGAGGCACTTCCAAGCAGACGAGCAGTTCTACCAACCAGAGTTAGGAGTGGCCAATGGTATCGTCACAAGCTCCAGTAGTCAGTAACATCTACGTGGAAGACTTTGAAGAACGAGCTATATCTCAATATGAGAACAAGCCAAGTATATGGCTGCGATATGTAGATGATACGTTCGTATTATGGCCCCATGGAAGAGAGGCGCTGGACGGCTTCCTTGAAGATCTCAATTATCAAGCCCGAAGTTCACGATGGGAATAGAATCGGAAGACAAACTCCCATTCATAGACGTACTAGTCCATAAGAATGGTGACACGGTACCAACAAAGGTATATCGAAAACCTACCCATACGGGGGGAGATACTTCCTTACGATTATAACCACCGCAATAGCGTGAAACGTGGCGTCGCCAGATGCCTATCCGAGCCAAAACCATATTCTCGTAGGAAGAAGACCTTAAACAAGCTAATGGCTACCCAAAAATAACTTTTAACCTAACACTAGAAGAGATGGACAGAAATACAACACAGGCAGAGGATGAAAAAACGGACCCGACCACAACATAAGAACTGTATTTAAGTCCAGAACAACTCTGAGACGCATGATGACGCATACCAAGCCTCAGAAAGAAGATCAAAGTTCAAAGAACTGTATCTGCAGAGTACCGTGCGAGTGAGGAGGACAATACATAGGGGAAACACAACGACCCCTACGAGTAAGATTATCAAACACCGTAAAGATATTAGAAAGGGCGAAACCATCAAATCCAACATCGCAGAACACATCTGGAACGAAGACCACCACATAACAATGGGATAACGCATCAATTGCAGCTAAGAGGAAAACAGGTTCCGTAGGAAGCTGAAAGAAGCTACATACATAGCGCTGACAGAAGAACCAATTAGCCAGGCTAGCGCAGAAATAAAGCTCATTTGAATGCCACTACTGCGCAGATTATTGCATAAATTGTCTGCTGCGCATAGGCTACTGCGCATATAGCGGTAACATATATATAAGTTTATAACTAACATATATGGCCGAGCTGGTGACCTAGTGGTAAAAATGACAGACTCGTAATCACAGCGATCAGTGGTCTCAGGTTCAAACCCCGGGGTAGGCAATAAGTGTACGTGAAAAAGACGTAAAAAATCAATCCTTCTCAGGACTAACCAGAAGTTCATTCACCTGATGAAGGGAATAGACCAAAAACTTCCGAAATGTCGTGTGATAAGCACCCAAGACAGGGGAAAAAGTCCGATACAACATTTCATTCAACATGATTTTTAAAAATCGTTGCCGCAGTAACCACAATACATTGATCTGCTAACAGCCTGTGTAAAGCAAAAAAGGTTTGTAATTGTGAATCGACCGGGAACAAATCCATGCTAGTAAAAAGAAATATAAACTCTAAATATAAGAAAATACATATTTGCAAATCATTCAACCAAAGATTTTAAATATTGTTAAAAGTAGAACTATATATAAAACTGAGTAGTTTTATTAAAAATTCCACGCATGCTTTATATATATGTTGCAGTAAAAGCTTAAAGCGTTGTAAATTATACATTACTAGTCAGTGTACCTATACATTTACCTAAAATTTTAGGCAAAGCATCAACTCAATATAAAATGTTTACTATTCCTAGTAAATGTACACACTGTCTTGTGGAAGCCGAACATTGCTGAACAATGCATACATTTGCTGTAACAGATTAGTAACAGTATTAACTAAATATAAAAATGGGTTTTCATAAATAATAACAAATGAGAATATAGTTGATGGACGAAATTACCTAGATTACTTGAGTGTTCATGAAAGGTGTGTCAATTTTGTTGTAGTCGTAATTTGTGTTGTATTTGTTCTAGGTGGTTCAAAGAGGAACCGCTGTGACTGCAGATCCTCCGGTCACCGACAGATTAGCTTTGTTTTTGCGGTTCTACACGCATTTTATACATTACACAAACAGTTTTGTACTAAGTACACACACATTTTAACTTCAGCTAACCTAAATTTACACCTCCGTAAAAAACCATTGTAGTCACCTTTCCAAGTAAGAGGTTTTCAAATTTCAAACTTAATGAGTGGGGTAGCGCGGAATATAATTGCGGCATAACGTGTTAGAGCGAGACAAAATAGTGTGTTTCGAGTCTCCCGTCAAGTTCTTTCTTAATATAGAGAAGCTGCACCGCCTCGTATAATTTCGGTGTGGTGTACAGGCATTTGCTAGTACAAGTATTCATTTTGATTCTCATGCGTATTTTCTGCATACTTTTACTAAATCAGATGAGAAATGCCTCCATTTACTAGACTTAATTTTATTATTACTAAATTGATTCAGACCATCCACAAATTGATCATGCATTACCAGTTGCTTGAGCCTAAACTTATAACTGATAACTGCAGTATATGAGTATGATTAATGACATGCCGCTAAGAAATTATCAAACAAATGAAACTATATTGAGACTCCGCTATCGCTAAAACAAGTAGAATTAATAATAATGCATAGTTCCCCTGTATACTTCCGTATAGAATTAAATTCTGCTTAACTCCCGCAAAAATTAAGGAACTGCTAACATGGGTTTGAATGAACCAACCCAAATAGAGCATGAAAAATGGCATTTTATAATAATCATGAATTTGTAGGTGCCCCGACAAAGCATTTTAATAGAGGCGCAACATTCCTGGAAGTTTTGCAAACATGATGCTATTAATGAAAATGAATGAATGGTATTCGAGCATCATTCATTTAAGATTTTATCGAAGCTGTTCGTAGCTATAATATACTATAATCTAGAAATCGCTAACTGCATATTTTATATTATTCAATATCTTGAATGTTATTAACTGCGAGTTAGAGCATCCCCTACAATCAAAAAACTGCCTTGATATTCCGCTAGAAAAATTATTTTGCTCTAGAGACACACTGTATTTCGTTTCTGATGATTACCATCTGCTTACTGTGCCATACGTACCAAATCCATATATTGTCCTTTCACTCGACAAAGACACCTATGGTAGACCGTTGAGATCTTCTGATAATTTCATTATCTTCACCAACAATTATTCTTCTATGACTTAAACAAACATTATATGGAACGAAAGTAAAAGCCCGAGCGGAAAATATTTAATTCTCATCAGAGACTCACGACATCTTGACAAGGTTTTCGAGATGTGTTGGAGAAACGACATTATTAACGTCATAATAGTGGACTGCACTAATAAGGACGACTTGTGGCTCCATACATCCGATCCCTTTCTAACAGTCGGTCAGTGTTTTGAAAAAGTGAAATTGGATATAAGACAAGCCTGCAATATTAACACCACGATTAAATTTAATGAAACAATTAAAAGCCCAAATGGTTGCCCTATTACCATCTCAAACAGCTTCCCTTTGAAACAAAATGTGCGTATTCGAGGTGGCTGGGCAATCTTTCTGCGCTCGTTTGACATGATTGCAGAACTTCTTCAGACCAGTGTAATCCAAACTATTGCTGAGAACCAATCGGTCTGCGAAGATGTCCACGGAATATTTTTAATTCCACAAATGACCTGGCTAAATAAATTGCTTGTAGATTACGACCTGAGTAATTATCTATATCGGGATCAACTAGGATGGGGTGTTCCTATTCCATTAAAATTTTCCACCACGAAGATGATCCTCCTTATTTTCAAAAAAAAAATGTCTGTTGTAACATTGTGCTAGCCTTCGTTGTGACAACCGTGGCTGGTTGGTTGATATCTAAACGTAGAGGAGAAAGACCTACCTTGAAAGTATTTTCGAAGCATATTTTGTCTGCTGCGTCCCACATGTTTGGCACTACCTTCAATTTCTCTCCTCGAACCAGTGGCCTTCGTTTTGTATGGAGCATCTACTTAGCCTTCTGCTTTATAATATGTCCGGCTTTTCAAGGAAAACTTATTAATGTTCTAACCAGTCCACTTTATGAACGGCCTCTTAGCACCGTTGATGAACTAGCGGATTCTCACCTTCCTATCTTAATTCATCCATTTGCAAAGAAAGCGCAACGTTAGCGTTCCTATTCTAATGCACACCTACGGGTTGCTGTATAAAAATGTGATAGATTTGATACATATTCTCCGCGAAAATTCGATTATCATTAATATAGAGTACGTAGTTAGCATGAGGAAGAGGCATTTTATTATGGACACCTTAAACTTTATGAGCAAGAGAATTATTGAAAGCGGATATCCAGATAGAGCTCTTTCAGAGACAGCTTTTTCAAACTATGGCGCGAATAGTGAAGATGCGATAGTCGTTCTAAGCTTAAGCCATCTACAAGACATCTTCATTTAGTGGGCCGGTGGACTGTCTATTGCCTTCGTAGCTTTCCTATTCAAGGTGCTCGTGGTTTGGGCTAATGAAATATAACAATTTTATTTTTAAGATACCGGAATATACATAAAAAGTTCATTTGAAAATTAATTGCAAGTGGGGTGTGACTGAATTACTACTATAATACCGAGTGACTATAAATGATTGAATTTTTTTTTATTAGGTTGGCACTGTTTATGTTGGTGGAATTGTAAGTCTATGTCAAATTCGAGCTTAGCAGGTTAGGTTTTGCGTCAGTTTTGACATAGAATGACGCAAAACCTAACCTGCGAACATTGAATTTGACATAGACTTACAGTGCCACCAACATAAACAGTGCCAACCTAAGAAAAAAAATTTCAATCATTTATAGTCACCCGGTATCTATGTAAACATATTGCATTGCTACAATTATTGCCAAAATACGAGTAAGGGTAAATGCAGTATTAATGGTGCAGGCAGTAATTAATCGAATTGTTATTTCTTAAGTCCATGCAGCAAGATTTCGCATATTTCAAAAATCACTTTCTTGACGTTTCATAATTTATTATAATGCCAAAGTAAATTATATTGGCATATTTATGTACATAAGTCCTTTTATAGCAACAGCTTCTTATAAGCTTTACAAATTATCGGAAGATATAATAATAATTGTCTTTTATTCGGAATAATAATATAATATACATAATACACAAGGCGAGGTTTAGCATGGCTGTTCTTAAATCTAACGTTGATAATAATTAATGATAAACAATTATTTCTTGCTGATTTAATTAATGCAAAGCGTAAGCCTAAGTAGACACTCGGTAAAATGTCGCTATAGTTATAGTGTAAACGCGTTTACAATGTATTAAATGTTATATGTCGGTACAACAAAACCCTATTTAGTTATCTAATTCTGTAATATTTAGCTGTTCTAATATAGAAGTTATTCTTGATTGATCAAAGACACATAAAGTACTTCTTTTACGTACAAAATTAAAATTATTAAATTCTAGCGATGCTGATTTTTTTCAGATTTGTTTTACCCGTCTTCTTAAATCATGTCAATAGTCAACACCTAAATATCAACTTTACCATGGCGATAGAAAACAATAGTTTTCTTAATTTCTTGGATGTACTCGTATATATCGCACATATCGCAAGCCCAGCAATACTGAGCTATTTATATGCCGATACCCATCGCCATCAAATACAGAAACTTTTTGACTGAATTAGATCGTATTGGGAAAGCTGTCGTCAGTTGATGGCTTCGCAGACGAATTCCATCAATGACGCTAGACTGTTAGATGGTAATCAAGCACAGCAGTAAAGTCCACACGCGGGAGTACCTATCATCTCTTGATGGCTTTGCAGTCGAACTTCGCCAACTGCCTCCATTTGCATTCAATCGCGAACCACTTCATTACGTATGATTCATAAGTTAATTTATACCTCTTGATATTACCTTCGGAATTAAAACTTAATTCAAATTGATTACTGGGTTATTCTTCGGTTTCTACATGAAAACCAGTTCCAATATTATTTTTTTACTCGTTGCAGCTGTTCTTTTTTGGCTTATTATTTCCTAATTAATTCTTATCAACTAGTGACTGACATTTCAATTATTTTATAAATTCGCATAATACTCGATTTCACATAATTTTTTTGTAATTTCAGAGTTTGATGTTGTTCACTTAAACACATCTTGATAATTCCTTTTCAGTTCACGCTTTTATTATTACTTGTGGGTACCTTATAAAGTATTTGCAATAATTATACATTACTCTTTGTAATTTATGTGGAAAATTTTCTTGTAATTATGAACATGCTTTATGTGAGCAATATCCCCTATTTTTAAACAACTTGTAATTCAATATTAATTTTAGCATGTTTTAATATTATTTAGAATTGCTATCAAAGTCGAGGTAAACTAAACTAATTAAATTACATTAGCATATGTATTTTCATTTAATGATGAAGCCATCTTGTATTGATCTAAAACCATTCTGTTACCATTCCAGTTCACTTACTAGTTCCTCAAATGCTACCAGCTCTAACTTTAAGTCAATCTGTTCACCGAAAACCTATTTAACTCTTATTTTCACAGGTTTATTTAATAACTTTTGTATTTTATCTAATATTAACATATTTAACTATTAAACTATAACCAAATCTGTATTTTTCCATTTAATTCGTTTTAAAATATAACTGATCCTTATTAAACAGAATTACTTGTGGCTATAGCATCTTAGCAATCTATACACTCATTATTATTATTAACAATACTGATTTCGCTTCTAAGTCGATAAATAAACGTCACGTTTTTAATTGTTAACATATACTTTTACCTATTGTATTAATTTGTCCTTTGGCGAGTGCGGCGAAAAATCGTTGCGAAGAATAATCAGGACCGTTACCAAATAACGAAGTTATAATTTCATATAAACAATTTCCCTTAGTACGAGTATCGTATTACGCGATATAGCTGCAACTTCAGATCTATATTTAAAAAATCTGTAGAGCTTTACTCAGAACTTCGTTCGCAACTGGACGTTGTGACATTAAACAATTTTTAAAATCAAACGAAATTTCATGTTGCGAATTAAATAAATTTCAAATAAGAAATCATTTCCAGCGATTCGATTCAAACTACAGCGCCTGCAAACGCGGATTTAAATCCGGCCATCTTATTGTTGAAAATATTTTACTTTTGCAACATAACCCATCCATTTCTCAGTTAACGCAAAAATATACAAAGTTTTTTTTTTGTGCTCACTCTGTATATATTTGTCCGTCGGTTTCATGCCAGGTAGACACAATTTGCATGCAAAATGCCAAATCTGAAGAAATCTAGGAAGGTGATTTTTCGCGATAATGATACTCCTTCGTCTTTCAGACCAGGGAAGTAAAAATTAATGCGTTTTCTCAGACAAATTTTGTTGCTGTAGAGTTGTACATTTTCGCAGCATTTGTGTACAGCAAAATTCCAAGATTCAAGTTCTGGTAATACATTTTTTTTAAAAAGATGCAGCAGCAGTAACAGTCAGAAAATATTATTTGGCAGAAAATCGTACGACTGTCATTAATGACCAATAGAAAAATTAGTTCAGGAGTCGTAACCAAGACAACTAAAAAATTTCTTGGAAATTTTTTGTAGGTAACCATTACTTCTTTTTAGGGTTTGTGTCGTTACGATTTTCTTACTGAATCTCCATTCGAGCATTAATTCATATCCGGAAATTATTTTTCGTGCATTCAACAACGTCCTAATTTGCCCTCGCGTCCCGCTCGGGCAAATTAATACGACGTTGTTGGAACGCACTCAAAAAAATTTCCGGAAAGAATTCATGCTCTTATGAGATTATATGTGATAATTTTGGGAAATATAAGAAACTCGAGAAATTGGAATGGTCTCCAAATATATGTTCCTGCGTTTCAACCTTTATATCTGAGCTGTTGTTTAATTGACTTTAGTTCTGGATTCTGTACTAGAGATGGAAGCGTGAAGTGGGGGTCACCCCGGGTTACGGCGGAGCCCATCGTGAACGTGAGTAATATTTGAAAATCGGGACGTGAACGTGAGTGAAAATTTCCAAGGCGTGATTCACGTTTCACGTTAATTTCACGTTAAATATTTAGTAGCGAATAAAATACTGTAGGGTGCCCCACTCCCCGGCTGCTCGACATGTGGAAGATCTAGAGCTGGAGGGGAAGGTCATTGTACTTATGTGTGGCAGCCTGTAGCGACTAAGCTTCGCACTTGTGTTGTGCTGTGAGACTTGTGTCTACAGTCAATTGGGTGTCTGCGTCTATAGGCGACCAAATAGAACTTACTTTTAGTTCTTCGGACGTAAAATTACCTTTAACCTAGGATTTAAAAGTGTTGCCTAGCAACATATACCTTCTTGTACTCGTATCAGTAAGGGAAATGTCAATTCCAGTGACATCTTTTGGTATTGAAAGTAATGTCTTTGAAGACGGTCGCAAGAGACATTTTAGACGAGTGAAGTAAAAATTAATGCGTTTTCTCAGACAAATTTTGCTACTGTAAAGTTGTACGTTTTCGCAGCATTTATGTACAGCAAAATTCCAAGATTCAAGTTCGGGTAATACATTTTTCTAAAAAAGATGAAGCAGCAGCAACGTATAAAATTATCCTTGTGCGTGCACTAACTTATGCAAGTTTACAAAGGTTTTAAGGAAGATTATTTTATTTTTTAGAAAAAAAGCCGAAACACTTATCATTCTAGACAAGGCATTGTAATTAGTATGATCATTTAGACCAAGAAGCATGAACGACAAATTGACATCTTGATACGCTATTGCCAGTTCAGATTTCTGCTCACGCGTAACATTTTTATTTATCTTTTTTTTTGTTGTGTGAAAAAACCACGTAATCTTTAAATTCAAGATAATTTGCTTTTACTCTGATTGCAACCAAAACATTTGGATATCAATTTGCCCAAATTATTAGAAAAACCGTTTTTTTAAAATATTCTAAGAGAAACCGTATCTATTTAATACTATAAGAGGTTTATCTGCTCGCGTATCATAATGTTAACATTATGGGTGTCAGTTTAAATGTCGTACTGATTTTCTTTATGGTACAGTATTATAATAGTCCAGAACAAATCAATTCTAAACATTAGAATAACCGTGTTATTTTCGGTAAAAGAGAGACAATTTAATTTTCAGCAAACTTTCGTCACAATAATTGGGATACAGACCGTTTTACCTTAAAGAAAATTTATCAACCCCTAGTCAGATCACAAATAAATTACGGTAGCATAGTATATGCATCTGCAAACAAATAACAGCTAAAACTACTACACCCTGTCTTCAATAAGACAATTTATTATTCTAACTGCCTAAGAGCATATAGCACCAGTCTAAAAGAAAGTTTATACTGCGAATCTTTCGAACCGCCCTACATCTTATAAGACAATATTTAAGTCGTTTTTGTACTTAATGACAATGGCCGTGAAAGCCTCGGAAATCAGACAATATTTAAGTTTATCTCTCCCTCCCTCCTTCTGCGTCACCCATCGACATATATGTCGATTGTGTCACCCATAATAATTCTGTAAGTAAAACAAAGATAGTAAAAACAAAACATTAGCCTACTAAATCTAAACGATTTAAAAACGAATCGCCATCTTTAATTCTTTGATCAAGGATATCTATGAAACGAATGATTTTAGGACAGATGTTTATTAGAGTTGTTCTCTTATTTTTTATACACAATAACGCAATTATGCCGTGTGTTAAAAAAAATTACATAAGGATTGGCCATGGAAAACGAAAGTAATGTCAACATAATTTTTTTAGGTTAGGTTTACCGCTGGCATGTAGTAAGCAATTAAATTCCTTAAATCATTTATATTTTGATTAGTAGTTCCAAATTCAATGACTGTGGTTCTGTAAGTATACACCCATTGGCTAACGTTTAGACACAGCCTTTTTAAAGCAAGCGCCAGTATCTGACCTGCAGTTGTGTTCATGGAGGTTAAGTTAGTAAATAAGCCATTTTTTGAAGAAATTAGCTCTTTTATTTGAAATTAGCAGATAGCGGTAAGAACTACATTACTAAACTGTTAAACTTATTACAAGTAGGTAGATAATCATTAAAAAGCGACAATACGTTCAATTTTTTGACGGCAGTGACTGGATGATCACCCCGCACGCACTTGCGTTGGCATTGGCTTGTTTCAATAATTCCATGGCATCACTGATTTTTGTAAAAATGCTAGTTTAATTTTTTTTAAAATGCTAGTTTTATTTTTTGCATTCCTTCGGTTATGGAAAATGAAAAAGGGTTAGCAACAGTATGAATAGATGCAGTATTTTTTTCTCTACAAAAAATGTATTTACACTTTAGCTCTAAAATAATTAGGGGAGCCAATAATTGGACATTAAGAATTTAACACGAGATGAAAAAAAATTGACCGGAAGTCGACCTCGAAAAAGAAATCCGATTTCCGGTTTCTATATATTTTTGGAATCTACTCTTCAAGCTGAGTCGAATGATATATATCTCGTCCTCCTAAAATATATCTCCATTTTCTTGCTTCTCAGTTAATAATAACAAGTTAAAAAAATGTATTTACACTTTAGCTCTAAAATAATTAGGGGAGCCAATAATTGGACATTAAGAATTTAACACGAGATGAAAAAAAATTGACCGGAAGTCGACCTCGGAAAAGAAATCCGATTTCCGGTTTCTATATATTTTTGGAATCTACTCTTCAAGCTGAGTCGAATGATATATATCTCGTCCTCCTAAAATATATCTCCATTTTCTTGCTTCTCAGTTAATAATAACTTAAAAAAATGTATTTACACTTTAGCTCTAAAATAATTAGGGGAGCCAATAATTGGACATTAAGAATTTAACACGAGATGAAAAAAAAAATTGACCGGAAGTCGACCTCGGAAAAGAAATCCGATTTCCGGTTTCTATATATTTTTGGAATCTACTCTTCAAGCTGAGTCGAATGATATATATCTCGTCCTCCTAAAATATATCTCCATTTTCTTGCTTCTCAGTTAATAATAACAAGTTAAAAAAATGTATTTACACTTTAGCTCTAAAATAATTAGGGGAGCCAATAATTGGACATTAAGAATTTAACACGAGATGAAAAAAAATTGACCGGAAGTCGACCTCGGAAAAGAAATCCGATTTCCGGTTTCTATATATTTTTGGAATCTACTCTTCAAGCTGAGTCGAATGATATATATCTCGTCCTCCTAAAATATATCTCCATTTTCTTGCTTCTCAGTTAATAATAACAAGTTAAAAAAATGTATTTACACTTTAGCTCTAAAATAATTAGGGGAGCCAATAATTGGACATTAAGAATTTAACACGAGATGAAAAAAAAATTGACCGGAAGTCGACCTCGGAAAAGAAATCCGATTTCCGGTTTCTATATATTTTTGGAATCTACTCTTCAAGCTGAGTCGAATGATATATATCTCGTCCTCCTAAAATATATCTCCATTTTGTTGCTTCTCAGTTAGTAATAACAAGTGGCAAAAAATATTTAATTTCATTAAATTCATTTTTATTTCAAGTAGATAACATCTTGAACAGCCCTCGTATGTGTTGTAAAGTTATTGTAGCGGTAAAAATTATAATGACTCAAAACTGATGTGCCTGAACTAATCTATAAATTGTTACCGTGTACTTATTAGCACATAATTAACGTTTAAAACCATTTTAAAAATTTAAATTTCGTCTAGCAAATTACAGAAAATCGTTTTTATACTTTTTTTTCTCGATAACGGTTGCAGATACGAAAAAACTGCAAGAAAACAAAAAGATTCTAAACAAAACAGAAAACTCAATTTGTATTTTAGAATCTAACAGCGGCGCACGGCAAAAAAGTTCAGGGGGAGAAAACGAAGCAATGCCCCTGAAAAAATATCTCCCTGTAGATTCTCACAACCATTTGATATGCTCAATGATGTAAGCCCTGCAGCGTAACCTGTATTCCAAATTTGAGCTAAATATCTCAAAAACTTGAGGAGCTATAAAGGAAAAAATTAAAAGTTAAAAAAAATTGACCGGAAGTCGATCTCGGAAAAGAAATCCGATTTCCGGTTTCTATATATTTTTGGAATCTACTCTGCAAGCTGAGTCAAATGATATATATCTCGTCCTCCTAAAATATATCTCCATTTTCTTGCTTCTCAGTTAATAATAACAAGTTAACAAGTTAAAAATGTGAAATTATATCTATTTATTTTATTTCACAGATACAGAAAAATAAACATAAAAACAAGCAAAAGCTGTTCAACATGGTTATCCTTTTCTAGAAGACACAAATTTACTTGTCTTTTCATACTATTAAAAGCATTTATATGCATTTGAGGAGTTACATTGGCACACTGTTCAATAATTCTGTTTTGCAGTTTCTCGATATTTTTGATAGGGGTCTTATATACTGTAATAGTTGCAGATCATTTATTAATAATAAGTTAATTACCAAACAGAGAAGTAGTTTGGAGAGAAAACATATCAAATTAAAAAGTACAAAGTAAAGAATTTAAACAAGATAAAAGCCAGTATGAAATAATATGAAATTTATGAGCTGAAGTCATATTAGAATAAATTAATTGTAATTTGTAAAAAAATAGTTAAAATAATGCAGAAGATTAATTTTAAAACATTTAGATTAAAATTAGAAATTACTATAGTAAAAATATTATTATAAAGAACAACTAAATTTTGTTCAAAAAGTATAACATGTTTTTTATACTCATGACATTGAAATCAGTTATTTTGACTTTGATGCCTTTGGTTGAAATCAAATTTCAACCACTAGAGATTAAAATGTTCGGACTATTGGGATTTCAAACTGTTTGACATTCAATTGTATCTGTACCCAGACCTGGAAGGTGTCAAAGTGGTTGCCTAACCGATCGAGGTTTTAAGGCGCAGAGGGTCGCAGCTCCGTTTGGCTGCTGAAACATTTTTATTTAATACGCGTTCTATTTGAAAAACGGCCTTTTTTCTGATTTCTCGAAAACCGAAAGTATAACGTGACTGAAATTCGGTTCCTGACCTGACATGACCATTCCAAACATATAACTTTCATAACTTTTTTCTCTATCTCTTACGGTTTGGCTGCTGAAACAGCGTCCCAGACAAAACAGCGTCCCAGACAGACGGAAATCACGTTATTTCTCCAAAACCGGAAGTGTCACGTGACTGAAATTCGGTTTAGGACCTGACATGACCATTCCAAACATATAACTTTCATAACTTTTTTCTCTATCTCTTACGGTTTGGCTGCTGAAACAGCGTCCCAGACGGACCAGCGTCCCAGACAGACAAGTCTATTATATATATGGAATGGATGGATATTTAACTAAAACCATAAAAGAAAGAAATAAAACTGAATTTTAAAACATAAGGAAGTATAAAATGGTTAATAAACGATTTGGTGCAACAGCAGATAGGTATACTTTGATTTGGAATTTCGTGTGAGTTGCTGTCAAGTTGATACATCTGCAATTGGGATGGAATTGGGTGTTCTGGTTGAATTTGACTCGGGTGGCATCAGTGGTATTGTATGATGTCTGAAATAATATGTAATAATTGAATTAGATTAGAGGGAGAACAGTTCTTGGATAGCTAGTGGCTTAGTAGCTGTTACAAGTAGATTGGAATTGCTGATTCGAGTTCATACAAGGTACATTTCAAGCGAGGACATCTGGGTTGGAGTGGGAGACCTTAGCGGTGTTCGGCCTGTAGTTGCACCGTGGATTTTAGTGAAAGTGGACTTTCTGTTGAGGATACGTACGGCAAGAAAATCAGGTGTATGTGAATTAAATAAACATTAATTAATTTCTACAGTAAGATAATTAGTTATACACATAAAAAGTTAACATGTCAGAAATGATGTGTGTTGATTGAAAATGAGTTTAGTTTTTAAAATTCCAAATTAATAATTTGACAATGGCAATCTGAAAGATCAAAAATAATTCTGACATAATTCGTTATTAAGTATTTGATAGTTTTTCTAATGCAAGACATTATCTGAGATTTGAGATCATCATATTAATTGAGCTAGCCAAAGAAATTAATTATTTGATAAATTAAAATTGGAATTAGGGCAAATATTTTATTAGGAGTATTTTGGCACTGAAGTAACTAATTTGTAGAGAAGAGTCCATACTATAACAAATGGCGACCATAACTTGGAGCTCCAATAGTACTTATTATGTGCAACAGAAGCATCTTTGATAGCAACAGTAGCGTGGAGCAAACAGTGTTTGTGGGGCACAACCTTAAATAAATATTATAACATATGACACCAACAACGTGGAGCTAATTAAGATTGTGGGGAAAATTAACATGGTATCATTAACCACATTATTTGTGTAGCTACTATACCAAATGGACGCCAGAACAAAGTTGTAATTGTGGAGTAAATTAACAGCAACATACCATAATTATAATTTAATATTCAAAATACAAACATTCACAAATAAGATTTCAATGAAGGTAACATCAATGTTGAATTATTAGTGGTTGCGGGACAAAATAAATAGCTTGGTATTTTGATAAAAGGTCTTAACAGTAAATGCACATTTTAAAATGGTTGATAAACGAGTAATGCGACAAACTAGAATAACTGAAGAGGAAGAAAAACTGAAGGGGAAGAACAGCAAGAAATGGAAACGGTAGTGATTGCTGCTGAGGTAGAAATAGAAGAAGAACATCATGAGGTAAGTGTACAAGAGCATCAGGTAAAAGAACAAGTAGAACAAACAAGGACAGATGGGCGTTTGGATAAGCTGATGGAAATGGTATTATGAATGGAGAATAAGGCAGAGGAAAATAAGAGATATCTACAACATTTAATAGAAAATCCTGCTGAGAAGCTGATGCAAGAAAATTAGAAGAAAACAGAGAGCTTAAAGAAAGATTTACAAAGTTCAATACATGATACTGCAGAGAAGCTAACGTAGGAAAATAAGAAAGATGCTGAGGAAAGGGAAAGAAGATTGCAGGCTTCAATTCAAAATACTGCAATAAAGGCAAGAGCAAAAATAAAATGTGGAGAAAATGGCTCAGGAAAATAAAATAAGATGGAAGATTCCCTGAACATGTTAAGGAAAGAATTTAATAAAGTACAACTTGAAAATAAACAAGAAATGCAATCACAAATCAACAATATTTATTTGAAATTAGAAGTTAGATCTAGAAAAAATACTTATGAAAGCGAATTAAGTTTGGAAGAACCAAACAAAGATATGAAACAAGATTTGGATAAGGCACAATTAGAAACACAACAAGAATTAATATTGGGAATAATAAAATAAATCAAAAGTTAGACAAGGAGGTAAGTAAGAAAGATGATTCTGTGGAAAAGAATGAAGAGATGCAACAGTATGGAGAAGAGATAGAACAAGAAAGTACCATAAATGGGATCAAAGCTGTTGATTTTGACATTAACAGACGAGAAGAAAAATATTGGTGTAAGCTTGATGCCAATATTACTGCACATTGTAAACATGGCTTTTATGAAGAAACCTGAAGAGGAAATTATGTATGTGAGAAATGGATGAGTGTTAATGAAGTAGGTTCATTACAATTAAAACAAACTGGAAGATATCAAAGACCAGTTCCAATTAAGAACAAGAATAATGAATATTTAAGAAGAAATAGTGGAATTAGTAAAGTGATGATAATGAAAGGACGCAGAGATAGGATAAAAATAAATAAACACAAGTAGAAGACAAAGAAGGATACATTGAAACGAAGACTAAAATAAAATTTTAAAGAAGCAACAGAAGCGATGACCATAAAATATAATGCAGAGAAATGGCAATGCATTATATACGAAAGAATTTTAAGATGAGAAAACTAAACTCGGCTTGTAAATATGTTCAATAGTCAATTTTAAAGTTTGTTTTTCATAAAATAGTTATAAAGGAAATACATTTGTTAGAAACATCACGAGTTCAACAATTGATAAACGTTAATTTAAACAAGTGTAAATGTGTGATGACTTTATTGATAAAGTACAAAATAATTTGAAACATTTATACGTTTTGTAAATAAATAGAATGAAAATAAATAGAATATATTTGTTATCTACATAAAAGGTTTATAAACTTGACTCTGGTTCGTATTTCGTTGTCTTCTTGATCCGACACAGAAATTCGACCATTGTGTCAATTGTTGGAAAACATCGTACTTGTCTCCCTAAGCGAGTACATCCGGTATTTGATCCACAGCCACGGAAGGGCTAGTTTGAACATTTATTACCAGCGTTACAAAACTCGGACCTATTTAACAACGTTCAACATAATTTTTAGAAATCATTGCCGCAATAACCACTATACATTGATCTGCTGGCAGCTTGAGTAATTGTGGATCGACCGGAAACGAATCCATGCTACTAAAGAGAAACAACACAATAAATGTTTGTAAATCCCATTACCAAAAATTTTACAGAGAGCCAGTGATAGATCTATAGGCCCTTAATTAGCAAATTTGAAGCTATTCTTACAAACTTTAGGAATCTTCCAGCTCCGTGGAAAATGATTTGTTAGATTAGATAGAGGATTGTGTGGTTTTATCAATGGCGGCTGCTCGTTAGGTTCGCAGGGGCGCTACCCTCCCAGCCGTCAACAGCCTATATGGCATTAGTAAGAACTATTCTATAATTGAAAATAAGTTTGTTCATCTATCCTACCGGTATAATATAGTAAGATTTAAGTAACAAGATCCGGAAGTAGCCATTCGATACCGTTTAAAACATGCAAAACAAGATCTAAGAAGTATTTTAACAGAACATGAGTTATGTGTCAACACACTTGCTAATATCAATGTACAGAGCCTCTGGCAACTCTTAGGGGCCATTCGAAATAAGGCCTAAACTTATATAACAATTACGGGCAAAAGCGCTGAAGCTGCGAAATTGATCTATCACAGTTTCAATGTGACGCAAAGGCTAAACATCCGTTAAGCTCGGGGGCTTAGCATTGTATTTAAAAAAAAACGCATTTCCGAAATGTAATGCGATCCGAGCGTAAAGACAACCGGCGCATCTATAAAACAAATGTGCAATGATTGCTATTGAAAAGAATTCCAGCGAGCAAGGACGTTCTTGCATTCTCGTAGGCCGTGTTTAAACAATATCAATTGCGGTTGGAGCCTGTTTATTTATTTTGGGGGATTTCGGTTGTTTCATGCAGTTTTCTACAAAAAATAGCGAAAAATAGTATAACTAAGTATTCTCAACATTAATTTTAAAAGTCTACCGTTAGCTAACAAAGTTAAAAATAAAAAAAAACTTGGATTAAATTTTAACCTGCAAGATAAAGTTGGAACTCGCAATTTTGCAAGATATTTTTTATGGACATTTACAAGAAAAAGAGAATGGATTTGTATATCTGATCCACATTCTATTTTTTCTATTATTAAATGAATAACCGTGTTTCGTTCTTCAACACTCATGGGCATTTTGTGTTGAGTTTGAATACTTTTTGTACTATGCATATAATTCCTTTTGGAGGTGCTCGAATGACCCGGTGAACAGCCTGCAATTCTGCACCCTGCAAGTTTGTTTATTAAGAAATTAGACACGCACGTAGAAATAGCAGCTTGAACTAGGGCAAATATTAAAATTTGTAAGCTAAGTCAGTATTTTTATATGTATAAATAGAAAAGAACTAGTCATTAAATTAATACAGTTTGAAATCTTGTTTCACTGTGTTCACGCTGCCCAACGGACCCCAGGTCTTTTGTTACATCATCTCGTGTGAGACCGTACGAGACCGTTGGGTTGCACCCTTTTTAATTCCTGCACCCCTAAGACATATCCTGTAATTTGTCCAAAATAAATTCATACAGTCCACTACAAGCTCCATCCTGAATATTTTGGTCCATCGATCCATTAAAACGTTCCTGCCCCTAGTATCTGATATTTCGAGCCTTTCAACGTTCCTGCCTCTAGCATTTGGCCCAGTAATCCCTTAAACGTACCAGCCCTCTTCGAACAAGACCGTTACGATGGCGCAGCGACGGGAGATTTTCAAAACCCAAGAAGATTCAGCAGAATCCATTCGCAAGCAGATTACGAGGGGAAGCCAGCAATTTAGTACAACACCTGGAGGCAACTGAAGCCAATTACGAGTCTGCATGGTTCATTATAAGGAACAGATACAACACCAGGCTGCTACTTGCGAAGTATTTGGATGACATAGTCAACCAGGCAACCCTGTCGAACGAATCTGCAGAGGGGATCAAGAAACTCCATGACACGACTGCAGAATGCCTAAGAGCAATTGAAAACTTAGGAATTAAAACGGCCACTTGGGGGCCTATTATGTGCCATATAGTGACACGAAAATTGGACAAGGAAACCAATAGATTATATGGGCAGTCATTAACGGCACCAAGAGAGGTGCAAAAATTCGAGCAGCTAATGAATTTTTTGGAAACAAGATTTCAGTCGCTCGAAGCTGTGCAAAGACGGAACAAACTCGAACCCAGAAAACAAGGAATTGCTAAACCATGGGAAAGTCACCAGAATCGGTGGGCAGTAAAGACGTACCACACTGCTGACGTATCGTGCTTCCACTGCGGAGGATCACACAGCATCAAATCCTGCCCAAAATTCAACAATCTAAAAGTATCCGAACGTTGGGCCGTTATAAAGAATAAAAAACTTTGTTCTAACTGCCTCAAGCCTACAGGAAAATATAACTCCAGACACCTTTGCCCAGGAAAATGCAAAGTAGGTAACAAAAAGCATCATTGGCTTCTGCATGAAGATTTTAGTAAGCAGCAGCAGCAGCTTTCCAAGACCACGGCGGCAACTTCCAGTGCGACAGCAACCAATGAGAAAGAAAACATTGTTGCAAGCCTAGTAGGAAGACAGCATCGCACCATTTTGCTGGCAACTGCCCTAATTAGAGTCAAGACATCGTCGGGGAGTTTGGAATACCTCAGAG